>WYDI02013371.1:66401-80533 GCA_009867235.2 Psittacus erithacus
CTTTCTGGGCTGCGAGCGCACACTGAAGCTGGCTCATGTTCATTTTCTCATCAACCAACACCCCCAAGTCCTTCTCCACAGAGCTGCTCTAAATCTCTTCTCTGCCCAACCTGTAGCTGCGCCTGGGATTGCTCCGGTGCAGGTGTAGCACCTTGCCCTTGTCATGGTTAAACTTCATAAGGTTGGCATCAGCCCACCTCACAAGTGTATCAAGGTCCCTCTGGATGGTATCCCTTCCCCTAAACAGACATGACAACCCAGAAGTTAGGCAGTTACAAAAGTTTTGCTTTTTTCTGTGTAGATCTAACTTCCATAAGGCTTCCTGAGCACTCCCAAGAAGTAAATCTGCATCATATCTGTTTTAAAGATGGGCATAATTACACTAACAGACATACACAGTCCAATTAAATCTGTAGGGATATTAGCAAAAGAGCTTCCTAGGGTAAAGCTAACACCATGGTCCTCATTTGGATTCCAACACTGAAAGCATTTTAGGTTTGAGATAGAAGAACCTTTAAAATCCATGTTTCATTATCTCCTTGCAGAGCTGAGCTGTAAGCCAGGGAGCCAATATGCACTCCCCATCAGCTACTGTTCTTCCATGAGCCAGCAACCTTTCACAAAACTCATAAGTTCAATATTCCAGAGTTGTTTTTTTTTTCCTCTTTTTAATTGTCTTCAGTATCCATCTGGCTCTATGCAAACTGGATAGCTGATATATCAAGGCAGGGACCCCATGCTGGCAGAACTGTCACCATTTGTATGAGGCTTCATATACACAGAGCGTCTTGATAGGTGATTCTTTTAAACTCCTTCAAAAAGAGATTTTTTATGCCCCAGCATTTCTCCCCAACCCTGTTGGAAACAGCCACAGTACAACTTAAGAGGGGGATCACAGCAGAAATTCCTCTAACTTTTGTAGCACTGCTGGGGACCACTATAAAATGGCACCAAGCTAATTAGACAAGTCATAAAGTTGTTCCCCTGGCAATCTCACAGGTGAAATAATCTAATCTTCTACGCCCTGCCTTCCTATTTAATCTCTTGATAAAAGTCATTAGCACGATTGTTCAGTCTACTGTACTCACTTTGTAAAGTGCATATAATTTACAATCCCATTAAAAATATGGCCACAGATTGGTCTCAAATTACAAAACTATTCATTTGTGGTTTTAGCACATTAGCTATAACTATATGAATCCTGAAGGAAAAAAAAAATAATCACAGAACATTGCAGGTTTCAGAGCAAGTATACCCATCAAACCCCACCTATCTAATTTTCTGCATAAAAATTAAATATAATTGCAAATTGTGGGATATACTGTTCAGCAGCTGAGCAACCACGCGGACCTTTTTGCTTTGTGAATAACAAGGAAGAAGGAAGTAATAGAAGAGCACAAAAAGTATACAAAGTTCTTTCATTTAAAAAGCTAGGATGTAGTTACTTCACAGCTTATGCTAGATTTCTGCTGCTATTCAGTATTCAAGTTATTTCTGTTATGTAATTTGAGGTGCTGGAGGGTGCCAAGCATTAGGAGTTCCAACAGAGCGGAAAGAGTGAAGGCACTCGACCTTGTGAAAATATAATGAAACAGATGTTTGCTGCTTTTCTGTATTTATGCTTCTTAGTATTGACTTCTAAAATCCGGCATATGGAAGCTCCCAATACTATCTACTTCTTCCAGCACTTCCAAGCTTCCACTCCCACCTTCAAGAGGCTCCCTTTTCATCCAGGGAAGTCATTAGGAGATTGTTTCAAAAAAACAGTAGAATACTCTGGTTTTGTCTGGGCTTCTCCAAAAGCTACGGAGGTCCTAAACAAAATGCTTGAGACAGACTCCAAAGGCACATATACTGTAAAACATCTACATCAGAGCCACAGCCCTGCCTGGAAATAGCTCAGGTGTGACTTTTCACAGGATACAAGAAAAAGCATTAAAATCCTATTAGTTTTCAACAAAGGTATTTGAGCACATTGGAGATCAGAAAATGGGATTTTCAGGGTTTAACAGTACTGAACTTTCCAATGCAAAAGGCCTCTCATTCTTGTGTTTCTAGTCCCTTCTCAACCTTCAGCAGCACTTTACCTTCCTAAGTGCTGTTTATTTGTTTGCATTGGATTTTTTTATCTTTCATAAACAATAAACCAGCAGAGACATTTAGGAAATTACCAAATTGGGTAGCACATACTTCTATTTTGTAAAAGAAACCCCCTCATATTTCTGCACCAGCTGTAGGGAGGCTTAAATAGAAAAACAGGCTAAAAGCAATAGCGCTTCACAATAAACATCTTCCTGTTGCTTTCCGGAGAAAACTTGAGGAGTCTGCGGCACGCAAGAAGCAAAGGCTGTGTTTGCAATCTTTTATGTGAAGGTGTGCATCATATAGTCAGAGCATGACAGTCTCCTGTCCATGCTGGAGTCCTTTGAAGTAGAAAGAAGGGACAAGCTATGACCATCATAGATCAGGGAAGATGGAGCAGAGGCAGGCAGTGGTGATGGGCAGAGGTGGCAAAATCCTTTCAAAATCTAGACTTAATTTAGTTTTGAAAGTTCATCAATTCATGAGGACTAATAATCAAGACTCCTCCAGCACTTAGATCTGAAATCTGTTTGGAGGATAAGGTTGAGTCTTTCACATTGCTATGCTTCCCAAGCAAGAAGTCAAAAAATCCTGAGGTCAGAGGTTTGTTCAAGCCTCTCTTCCACCTCAGAGTTGTCTGCCATTAACAAGATGCCTGCAACTGAAAACATTTGATGATAAGCATGTGCAGGAGTCACAGCACTAACTTGGAGAGAAATAACATAGCATTCTCAAGTTTTATATTATAGGTGAAGTGACAGCAACTACTGATGTAAAGGAGGAGGGATCTCTGATACTATCTGCTAGGTTCAGAGGTTGCTCTTGTTTGAGCTCCTGAGGAGTTAAACCTAATTTCTCATATGCTGCAGAAATCTAAGAAGATGTTTTAATTGAAGGCAGTTGCTTAGCAACTGCCTCCCGTGTGTCGCAGCAATGCTTTTCACCTGGAGCAGATAAACATCAGGGTGGCACTTTACAAATCTGATTAGCAGCACTGAAATAGCTGGCTACAACCAGCTGCAAGTGCTTTTCCAGAAGTTATGCTTCTAACCTGATACCCATCAGCAAGGAAAACCCAGTGAAACTCATTTGCAGGTTAGAAGAGTCTCTTCTCCTCTTGCCCAGCAAATATTTCAGTCTGATTCTCACAACCAGAGCTTATCAAGAAGGAGATAGCATTGAAAGGATTTTTCTTATTCAAAAAATTTCACTGCAGTTGAACACATAATGATAAAATACTAAAGCACTTGCAGCCATGCAGAGATGTTTTTCTGAACAGGCCTATGACTCTTTGAAAAGCATCAGGAAAACCACATTTCCAGACCACAGAAAAAAAGATTTATTCATACCTTCTGTAAACTGAGCATTACTACTTAGTAACTGCTACAATACTAGCCTTTACAAGCTGTTTAAGAGCTGGTTATTGGTGCACTTCTAACAAGGAATACTAAGTGATTGAATAGCTCACTTTCAACATCTTTGAATTATAAGGTTAGTATAAACGTGAACATTTATACCTTACTTCTATCATGATAGTGATCTGCTATGTGGGAGGCTGATACAAGGTGACCAATTAAGCATTTATGATTTAGAAAAGATTTGTATGCATTTTTCCATTCATTCCAAGTAAGCTACATGTCCCTGTGTGATCAGATTGGGATCTGCCAAGGAAATAAAGGCAAGAAGAATAGCCTTATGTTCCAAAAATCCCTAATACCAAATGCAGAATAACAGGCTATAAGTACTCAGAGAACTGAGTGTTCAAGTGCTCAGACACATGAGCATGAGGCTCACTTCTCAGGGCTTCAGATACCTCCAAGGAATTGTCCACAGGCAGCGTTTGAGTTTACAGGGTGGGGAGCAGCCTGGTTTAGCACCATGGGGCCAAGAAGCGGCAAAGGGAGCTGGAGGGAGTGCAAGTTTGCTGGATTGAGGATCAGGAGACATTCTGAGTCAGCCTTAACATGTCAAATACAGAATCAAAGGTCTTCCAGTAAGGTAAATCGTTTCTGGAAAGATACAGATGTATGCCTTGGGCAAGCCCCAGAAGAAGATATGCTGGGAGGGTTTTCAAGGCAAGTTTAATTAACCAGCTGGGATTTGAACACCTAAGAACTGCAGAGGGGTCAGTTCAAAAAAATCCCTTCCCCTCTATCTGACACTGGAACATTTGCTTAGATTTTTCATGTGAAATGGGACTTGGGAAAACATATGAAGTTGCTGTACAGGATTAAGATGAACTTCAGCCCCAGAAATCTTTGTCAGGATTACATGCACCAAGCTTCAGCCTTCACCATAAGAAGTATCCTTTGACATAGCATCTCCATATCACACTACAACTATGAGCATATACAGCAGGGGTCTGTCACGTCTTCTATTATCACACTGAAGTACTGAGCCAAGAACATCCTTATCAAAGCTTGGCTACAGTTACTGAGCTATTTGCTGAAGTCCATATTCTGGAGAGCTGTTACTGTAATGCAGACAAAGTAGTAATTAGCCTGGACCATAGAGAATTTGTCCCAAATGTATTCTTTATCTATAGGATTATTCATGTTGAATCATTGGCTGTAAACCACACAAATCAATTAAGCTATAGGCAAGAATTTTCTTTTTTTTCCGTTTAATTTTCTGTAATCTCTCAGGTAACTCTCCATTCTTTGTTATTATTTCTTGATCTAAATCTTCATTCTGATCTCAGCAACTGCAGAACTACCGAGAAAGAAGACACAACACTAGGCAAGTGTAACACAGAGGAGTAGCTTAAGCTTGATGCCAGTTTTGAATGCTGCTCAGGTCATGACAATAAGGTTGTAATGCTCTACATAAGAATGCTGCTATTTGGTGGTTAAAAAAAAAAGTTAAATTAATATTTGTAAGTTCTGTCCTTGAGCTACTCAGGAAAAAATAAAGACAAAGAAAATTCTTTCCCTCCACAAAACCAAGATACTATAGATCTGATTTGTTGGGGGTTTTTGGGGTGTTTGTTTTTTTTTTTTTCCCCCAGAATATTGCTAGCAACATATTCAGACACTGACATTTTGAGTTCTATTTAGAAAAACTAGAAGAAAGTCATCCAACTAAGATGCGGCCCAGAAGCAAAATTTAAAGTTCTGTGTAGTCATCCAGCCCAGACAGGTATGCTCTAAGTATGTCATTCTAATTATTAAGAGAGCAATCAAGACCTCTGTTTCAGGATCCAAGGAGCTCCAATAAGGCCAGAAAGACATTCCCTTCCTTCTTTGCCATCTTCAGACTGGATTAGCCAAAGGCAGGGGTAGGAAAGCTAAACCACCGTACTTTCCTGTAGCACCCCAGGTTTCCTGTTGGGAGGCTGAAGGGGTGGTGGATGCCCTGGTTGGACCCATGGCAATATCTGGGGCACCAGGATGCAGAAGATTCTTAAAAATCAACATATTCATTTGGAGCTAAAATAATAAATGCTTTTTCCTTGGAGGTAGCACTCCAAAGTCAAAGCAGAACCACAGCATTATTTCCAGGGTTTCTTAGCAATTCAGTTATTGCATTCCCTTGTTTCCTTGGCTCACCCTCCCACCAGCTGCCTTATTTGCTGTGTGAAACCCTCAGTGTTAACCACAATACAGGTTCTTAATGTTTAATATGTGGCAGATAGAATCCTGCAGCATCCAGCAGAGCCTTTGAATAAAGGGCACCCTTTAAAAAAACTTAAATGCAAACAAAAAAGGAGCATGTGAAAGCATAAGATAGAAGCTGGTCACATTCAATCTCTGAAAGCAAAGAGCTACAGTTTATATGAATAATTCAAAAACAGCCTCAGACAAATGATCCCAGGTCTATAAGGAAATAGTAAAGCC
Source organism: Psittacus erithacus (assembly GCA_009867235.2). NCBI lineage: Eukaryota > Metazoa > Chordata > Aves > Psittaciformes > Psittacidae > Psittacus > Psittacus erithacus. The sequence goes on from WYDI02013371.1 coordinate 72,320, forward strand.
TCTGGAGTCTGCAGCTGTTTTTATTACAGCCTGCTTCATGCTGAATTTTGTTTTCCCTGGGGTTATTTTTTACTCTTTTTTTATGCTTACATATATATAAAAATACATATATGTAAGTGAACAGTCAGAAAGGTTGTTCAGATAACATGTACAGTTCAAATAACATGTACAACAGACCTCAGAGAAATATTTTAATTTTATGTTCATTTCTGACTTGTAAATTATTCATTGACATGGATCCTGCAATTGGGTAAAAATTGAAAATTGGCAAATTAGTTTTCATTTGTTTATGTTAATTATTTAGTGTTCTTCCTTTTTATTAGAAAAAAACACAGAGGGAGATTAGTCTTCTTCTGATGATCTGTGTTTGCTCCCTAGGCACCACACAAATTAGCATTGCTATGGCTACTTTTGTGCAATGTCTATAGAAATATGACTCCACTGCCCAGATCTGTTGCCGAGACACCATGGCATATGCTGGATTTCTAAATTGCAAATCTGCCTTTGGATGTTTTTCAACATCACTTTGAAAAATAGGCTTTTGGGTCTTTATTTACAGATGAAGTCAACAATTGTTTCCATGACCCTACCATGAATTCAGCTGCGCTCTCCAGCCCTTGCCAGCACTCGTAATCTCCTCCACTGCTCCAGGGAAACTCCAGGCAGTGGGAGTTTTATCTCCAAATTAAGACACAGTCATTTGACTTTGATACTAGGTTTCAAAGACGGGGGTCATCTCCAGGTTAATGTCTGTTGATGGATTTAACTACATAAAGAAAAATCCAAGCACCAAGGGCCACCACAGCACACATAGTGAGAATCTGCTGGATAAACTACTCTGTGTTTCCTGGGCAATGCACATCAACAGTATCTGTGTATTCAGAAACACTTATCCATTATGGGTTTTAAATGTTTGAATGGTTTTGTTTTGTTTTCTTTAAGATCTCTCTGTTAGAGAGCAAGGACTGTGTCTACTCTCTACGCAAGAGCAGTAGGACAGATGTTTTGCAGCTAGCTATGGGTCTGGCCCTGCTCAGGTTCAAGTTCAGGTATGATCGTGACAAGGGGCTTAGGTTGCTCACCCTCCTCCATCCACATCCCTACTACACCATCGCTTGGGTTACAAACCAGGTTTATTCAGCCCACTGAGCTGCACCTGCCATCAATCCCAGATCCCAAGAGGAGAGCTAAATACACACTCCACAAGAAACTTTTCTGTGATATGTTATATATTCAGAGTGTATTCACCCTGCCCAGGTTATTTGCCTAGACATCAACTAGAGGTCAGGTTAGACAGGGCTTTGAGTGACCTGAACGGTGAAAGGTGTTCCTGCGCATGGCAGGGGGCTTGGAACTGCATGGTCCTTCAGGCCCCTTACAACCCAAACCATTCTATGATTCCATGATAAAGGCAGCCCATTTTGTGTGTGCTGAGGTTCATCAAGTTCACTCATCGTCTCCTCTGCTGCTCAGACACTTCCCACCCAACTCACCGAGCTTTCTTCCTTTGAAACCATTGGCAGCTGGCAGCACAACTTTTCTGCTCAGTACAGAGAGGGAGCATGAAGCACATTGTCTCTTCTTGCTGCCAAACACTTTTGGATACTAAGGAATACATTCTTCATGGTCAGTCTTCAGCTTTGCTACTTGCTACACAGTGAGTTTTTAACATAATGTTAAGCACAGAAAAAGCTCACACATATGGTCTGGCAAGGAAAGTGAATAACCATGAATATGGAGCAATTCTGGTAGCTAAAAGGTCGCCTTACATTACAGAAGGAATCCAAAACATTCCCACGCACATTCCTAATTACTTTGGATGTAAGAAATCAGTGCTGTAGGCTCTATAACTGCTACAGAGGGCTACAGACCAATTAATGATATCAGCAAATTAAAAAGAAAAAATATAAAATGAAAGCCCTAATATACATATAATGCTAGTCTTTCTCTACCCAAAGACTCATAGCTTTTTCAAGATAGCTTCTCCTAAGGATTTAGGAGGAGAACAAAGAAAGAAGAGAAAATGCCAAAGCCCAAACCACAACAGTGAAATGTATGTCAGAAGCATTTCTAGCATTTCATTTGAATGCGACATATAACAATATTGATTAAAAACATTTTCCTGAGCCTTTAATTCCATTATTTCTAGGAATTGTCCCTGATGTCTGTACAAGATCCATCTTAATCCAATTACTGTGGATGGATCCTCGAGGTAAACAATATTGCTGCTGCTTTTTAAAAGAAGAAATATGGCATGTTCCTTCCTCTGGCTGCATTTGCTAGGCTGGATTTAGAGAAATTAAGAGCAGTGAAGATTATCTAGGGTGCTTCAATAGCCTCTGCTGCCTGAAGGCACAGTTACCTGGGAGGAGATGGCTCCATGCATCTTTGGAGCTTTACTGGAGCTGAGATTCGCTCCCTCCTCCAAGGTGAAAGAATGGTCCCTCACATTAAGGCTATTTACGAGAAAATTTTGTCCGAGTTAGTTTTGCCGCATAGCAAGTATAAATATAAATAAACAGTTCAAAGCACATTGCAACTCTTAAAATTTTCATGGTGAAAAGCAGAAAGCCATTTTTATGAAGTGATTCATTAAAAAACAAGTTTCCTTCTTTGACCTACGTCTTATGAAAATACAGCAGATTTAAATTGTCATCAGAAACAACACCCAAGAGTGATTTTAAACCTATGATTTATGCTTCACTTTACATAGGGAGTCATAGCATTTAAGTTATGTCTGTCCATGGGACTCCAGGGCCTTCCTTGTTGTGTTAAAAACTGGAGTTGCTCATGCATGCTGTCCCCAGAGGCTGAGAGGTCTCTGCCCAGAAGTAAATCCTGAATTTCACGTAATGCATTTTATGACAAAATGTGAATTCTCCTCTGAATCCTGGATAAATTGAAAAGAGAGAGGAAAGAAAAAAATAGACCCACTTTTTCAAGCCTAATTTTGTAGCTAGTATGTATATATGTAGAAATTCCAAGCATTTAAAATCATGTATGAAAAGCAACTGTTGAGCAATCACTCATTTAGGTGAAATGCTAGTACTGCTTCCAGATCCTTAATCCTGGTGGAATGAGAAAAGCAGTTGCTGTGGAGGAACTGGGATTTACATTAACCACACAGTAACGGCGTCCTTCTCTGCAGCACTGTGCTGTCCTCATGGAGCAATGAACTGTGCAGATGCTGGCAAACACCACAAACCTCCACCCCTCTCCCACTGTTGGTATACATCAGCACTTCCACACAAGTGTGTTTGTGCACAGGTTTGAGGCTTTCAAACTTGACACAGAAGGTTTGCACCAGGATAATTATTGACATACAAGCTCTCAAAGAAAGGAAGTAATTTTCATTATATCAGTGATATTCCCTAAAAAAATATCTCATTGGGAATGTTCATGCGCCTACACATCAGGCCACCACACAGCCCCACATCTCCTGAACCACTTGGTCAGATACTGACAGGCTTGTGTATCCAGGAAAGTCAGAGCAATTTAGCCATGGGCCAAGAAGTCCACACACATCTTTCCAGCTGGAAATCAGCAGCAGTTTGCAACACAGCCCATCTCAGTCCTCTTTGAAACTAATCAAGTTCCAATACACTTTAATTGAAAAAAAGATTTCTCACAATAAAAACAATCCCAAGAACATTCATGGCTGCAAAGGTTTTCAGAGCAGACTTGAAAACAGTTTTTCCTCCACTTCTATTTTTTGCACAATAATGAGGAAGGTGAATTTCCATCTAACTAGAAATATCTTTATACAAACTAAGTTTTGTGTTAATTTAGATTTCTTCACCAGGAAGCAGATACATACAGAAAACAGACGTAATTTATAAAATCTGGCAGCCATCATTACAAAGAGGAAAAAAAGAATGGATTTAAACAGTTTCAAGCATAATTTTGGCTGCACATGGCTAGCTTTCATTATGGACCTGTGTGAATACAATATCTTAATGAAAATCAATGGGGAAAGACTGTTTCATGGACTAGAGTCCCAAACGCAAGTAACTTTTTAATAGAACTGCACCTTTAGAGATATTAATCAAGCTTTGTTCTCTTTAATGCTACGGAAAAAGGAAGAGTCACCAAATTAATTGCTTTGTGGTTGCTGGATCAGATCTTTGCAAGCAAAATTTCTATTAATTGCAATAGCAATTTACCCTGCTAGGGATGACACTTGGCCAATGCTTCATTTCTGTTAGGTGACATAATTGGTACTTTGTAAGAACAAGAAACAAATAGCTCTAGTACCATAATTTTGTTGAAATTATTTACATATTTGGGTCCCATACTCAAATTATTATAATCAACACTAATTCCCAAAATGAATTCACAGTTTCTTGTAACTCTAGAAACTGGGTTGCCATGGTGAATATTTATGAGGCTGATAAAACAATCTTATGGATACTGTTCTCATTCAGACACATACATGATGCACAATAGGAATTTCTGCATCTTTATACAAACTGGTCTGTAAAAAACAAAAAAAAAAAAACAACCAAAAAACCAAAAAAAAACCAACCCCAAAACCAAAAAAAATACACACACACACACACACCCCCCAAAAAAAAAGACAAACCCACAAAACAAACAAAGTTTCCAGAGGCCCAGCAGGTCCTGCACAGCTCCACACGCTCTACATGTCCACTCCATTGTTTCAGCTCTTCAAAGCATTGCTGCCTTTCCCAGAATTCAGCCCAGCTACTCACCCAGCTTCTTCCTTTAGGCTTTTGCTGGAGGCATGTCTGCACTACAAGGGGAATTAAACAAAAATATTCACAAGTAGCTGCATACTTCCCAGCAGTTATATTCACTAATTGGGATGAGCACCTGCATAGGTGACAGTTGCTTGTATCACGGCTTGTGAACTTGAAGGACCTTGGTTTCAAGAGCTTGGTTGACTTTCCTTCACTTAACATATGCCTTAGACAACATCACTGCAATTAAAGAGATTTTACTAATGGAGTTTTCCCAGCATACTGTAGTATAACTCCAAATATTAACTCTATTTATTTAACAGAAATTTTATTAATTTATAATTTGGATTACCAGAACTGCCTTATCTCTTTCCCTGTTAAGTCTTAATGCTGAACAAACTGACACTAAACAACTCATCTAAACAATTCCATTCTTTATATTTACAGTTAAAAGTGGCAACAGGAAAAGCTCATTTTTGTTCTTAGACTGCTTTGTTGAGTGATTTCACTTGCTTAAATTAACACTTTCACACAAACCCAAAGTGTCTTATCTTTAAAAATCTGAACCCGACTCCCCACCTAGAGAGGGTCATGTCCTGGTTATGGAACCGACTGCCTCAACTTCCTAATTTCTGTGAAATTTCTGTCCTTTTAGAAGAAGTGATTGACATGCATGCAATACCTTTGGTCTAAAACTTTTTTTTATTAATTTGGAAGATTAAGGTACTTGCTTTCATAATTTAAACATAATTCTAGCTGCATGTTATGTCTTGTATTTACTTTGACCCATACTGTTTTCTTTTCCCTGAATGAGATGGTTGATTAACAAACAGATTTCAGAACAGAAAATACACAGTTAAAAAAAACTGTCCCAGCTAAGGGGCTGTGAGGCTGGCCTGTTCAATTGGTTGTGAAACACTGCCAGAAGCTGCTCAAGCCCAGTTACAACAGAATAGGAGACAGTCAGTTAGTCCATGCGGTTATTTGGATAAGTCCACACCAAAGGAAGAACTATCACCCAATACTCACTCTCAACTTAGTACCTACCAGCTCCACTGGGTGTGCATTGGGTCTGTTGGTGGAAAAGGCTTGAGCCTGCTCATCCTTTTCACTGCAACCATGGTTAAAAACCATCTACCATCTTCAGCCTCAGTTCTTTCTTTTGCAGACTTAAGAGCCCTTGCTTATTCATCCATGTACAACCCCTCTACAACTGACTTTGCTGCTTTCCTTTAAAGTGCTTCCAGCTCTGCTCTTCTCTATCTTGCTGACATGCAGGGTCACCACTGCAATCAGTAACATCAGGATAACATCTTCTCTGTTATTTCCCTAATAATGACTAGGATTGTATTTCCTTTCCTTACTTCTCCCAAGCATAGGGTTGACATTTTCATCAAAATACCTATTACAATGCTAATGTCTCATTCCCCTGTGGTAACGATCAGCTCAGAGCCCATGATTTTATAGGTGAAATACAGATTTTCCTACACATACACAGCAATTTACATTCTCCATAGTGAACTACTTCTGCAAATGTAATGCCTGGTCACACTCTCATTTAGCCACTCTTTACAACCAACCTACCCTCACTAACCTGTATAACGCAGCATCCTCTGGAAACATTTTCACTGCCCTAGCCACCCCTTTTTTCAGAAAGGCATGGAGGGACAAAAACTTCAGACAGTATAGGTGGCACATTGACCAGTGATTTGCCAGTAAATAAATATTCAAACAGCAACTTATTTTCAAAGCTTACTGCTGCCATGAAATTTTATCTTTGGATGATATAGTGGTAATTAGGTGTATTTATTGACCTAACCTGGAGATAAAATTCCATTTTTCAGGACAGGCTTGCAGAGAAATTGCATTCTAGTAAGATATCTACATTTTTATGATCATGGAAAGGTTATCTAGTCTGTCATCTACTGCCATTTCATACAGTGATATTTTCTAATGGCAAGTTTACAACTAGATAGTCATATTTGTTCTAATTCAGAACTCCAAAGGGAGAAAGGACATCTTGCTTCATTATTCATCCACCTGAGCAGAGTTATCTATTCCATTCAGCATTTAAGAGAAATGTGTTAATATTAACAGAAATGTAGACTTCAAATACTTGGCAAAAAAAATTTCTTAATCATTAAGACTTTAAATCATAAACATATTCCAATTTTCTGTAATCCACTTCAAGTCTTGTATAAAAAGGAACAAAATAAAAAAAAACCCAAAAAAAAGAAAAAGAAGAAAAATCCCAATCTTCCCAGATTAAAAGTGGAGTGAATTTGATTTTGCTTATGAAAACAGAAATTCAGTACAGTCAGAACAAGAGAGCTTAGATCTCAGAGTCATAAGTCAAGATTCAAGATCATTTAAGCATGATGGGAAAATGTAGTCTTTCATTTACCACTGGATCTCTACCCATCTGGTTGATCCACTGTCACAACAAAACTCTTACTAGTATTATCATATAGTAGTGTGGGGTTGTTTTTCTCCCCTTGGAGTTTCAAGTCCAAGCACAACACATATTTAGAATCATAGAATGGTTAGAGTTGGAAAGTACCTTAAGATCACTTAGTTCCCAGCCCCCTGCCATGGGCAGGGACACCTCACAGTAGACCTGATTGCTTAAGGCTCTGTCCAACCTGGCCTTGAAACTTTCAGGGATGAAGCATTCACAACTTCCTTGGGCAGCCTGCTCCAGTCCCTCGCCACTCTCACAGTAAAGAATTTCTTCCTTACATCTAACCTAAATCTGCCCTGTTTAAATTTAAATCCATTGCCCTTTGTCTTATTGCTACAGTCCCTGACAAAGAGTCCTCTCCAGCACCTTCATAGGCCCCCTTCAGACATTGGAAGGCTGCTATGAGGTCTCCACGTATCCTTCTCTAGGATGAACAGCCCCAACTTTCTCAGCCCGTCTTCAAGGAGGTTTGAGCATCTTCCATGTATCTTCCTCCTGGCCCTCCTCTGGACTTACTCCAACAGCTCCATTCCCTTCTTATACTGAGGACACCAGAACTGTACACATTACTCCAAGTAGGGTCTCGCAAGACCAGAGTAGAGGGGCAGAATTGCCTCCGTTGGCCTGCGGGTCACACTTATTTTGATGCAGCCCAGGGTACAGTTGGTTTCTGGGCGTGCAAGCACACACTGCCATCTCTTGTTCATATTTATCTGTGCATGTGTATGTACTATGGATATATCCATACATGCACAGACACCTATACATACAAGCCAAAAAGCTCACGAAAATATTTGTTCAGGTCTGAACTTTTTTCTTTTTCTCTTTTCTTCCTCCCCTACCTCACCACCTATAAATGAATTATTCTTTCTTGTGTTGCAATAAACTGCTTCAGAAACTTAAAAGGCTGTCTGAGGATTTGCATTCTTCCTATAGTCACCATTTTACCACCAGGAAACAATTTGCACCAACAGATTAGCCTTCTGTCATGGGTTCAGCAGTAGCAGTCATTTTTTCTCCTTCTTAGTGGCTGGTGCAGCACTGTGTTTCTAA
>WYDI02013373.1:0-26508 GCA_009867235.2 Psittacus erithacus
AAGTTAGAAACACAGTGCTGCACCAGCCACTAAGAAGGAGAAAAAATGACTGCTACTGCTGAACCCATGACACATTTCCAGGTTGTTTTTTTCTTATTCTGTACGTAAAACGGGTCTTTGGAATTTTCTTGCCTTCAGAAAACAAAGCTTTTGGCTGTCTTTGTCCTGTGCCTCCTTTGCCTGGCTCCCTGCAAGAGCAAGTACTGTCTTTGACACGTGGCTCTGTGGAAACAAAGGTCTGCTAGAGTTACCTGGGGGTAAGCCAGAGTGGAAGGCAGTTCTATTTTCTTGAATTACTTGCACCAAGAATGGAGCTACCAGAGCATGTGCCAGGTAACACGCTCAGATTTCTGGGAATTAGGCACTGCCCAGTCTTGTACATCTTATTGCTTAGGTGATGGCCTGTTTCTTAGCAACAAATACTTGATTTTGACCTTATGCCAAGAATATTCCAAGTCTTGAAAATTTCTTGATGGTGAAAGATACATTGCAGTCAACCTTTAGCATGTTTCATTTTTCTATGAACTTTTTACATGTCATTATTCATAGCTTTATGTGAGAGTACTTGCATGTGTAATAAATAGGATTTATTGTTGGATTCCTTTATTTAATTCAGTAAGTATTCATCTAAAATATAGATTCATGTCTTAAGGTTAGGGGAAAATGGACTTCATAAATTGCAGCTTTTGATATAATCAAGTTTCCAAATGTCTTCAAGATCAGACATACCCAATAAATCATTTAGTCAAGCCTGTTGTTTTCCAATTGGGTGTTGAATGAATGTGCTTTAACCTAAACCCTTTCAGGGCCAGAATTTTGGTCACAGGCATAAACAAATGCTTCCTTATCTTAAAACAGAAATGTTTGTCACTGGATAGAAGTTAGAAAGCATTAAAATGTGAAACCAAACTAGCAAAAGAACAGAAATGTGTAATCCTGCTTAACTGTGATTTTAATATGTAATAAAAAGTCTGCGGATTCTGTGACCATAAAGATAAAAGTATTTGATCCCACAGAATAGGACAAGCAGGGCGAATTGATCATTTCCTATTCCCTACAAGCCAGGTTTGTGAACTCAGGTCAGCTGCTGCAGTTAATTATGTCGTGGTGCTCACAGGTATGCAGAGCAGAGGTGTTTGGAGATGCAGGCCATCAGGGCTCTTCCTTGAGATTATTATCCCACAGGCAGCAGAGCAGAAAATAAAAAGCCTGGCAGGGAGGATTAGAAGTGAGAGCAGTGCAGGTTTACCCGTGAGTCACGGTGTAATGCTGGTAGCAGCGGGGAGCTTGTGTGGTGTGTTTGTGACAGGATGAGTCACAGAATGGAAAGATAAAGTTAGGGGCTTCTCAAGCTGTCAGTGGTTGTTAGCGCCCATCTTAATACTTGTATGTGCATGTTCTTGTGCTGCTGCTTCAGAGAGGATGCACCTGGGGAAGCTTTTTGTTATGACACTTGGCCTCAGAGGTGGCTGGACACAAGTAGACTCTGCAAGGGAAGCTGGGTATCACTGGCTTTAGCTTGGCTCTGGACCTAGTCTGACCACGCTTGGTGAATTGCTTCTACTTCAGACCTGCTTCACAACACAGGCAGAGCAAACTTACCCCTGTCTGCAGAGTAGCAGTCAGCTGTTTGCCTGAAAAAACTGGAAAGTTCAGAGTAACACACAACCTGCTTTATCTGACAAAATAAAGCTATTGGGAATGGAAAGGCACAGACCTGAGCAGAGGGTGATGGTACAGAAGCAATAAAAATGCTGTCTCTGATCCTTCACCAATTTTTTTTTACAGCCTGGACACCACTTGGTTAGGAATTTGCAGTGCCAACTTTTCTTGCCTGCATTTCGGTGTCTGATCTTCCAGTGCTGGTACAGGGATAGGGGATTACCCCTTTACTCACACAGTACTTTGCAAATAGTACTGATTTTCTCTTTACACCATCCCTCCCATCAGAGAGGTAAATACCAGTTTCCTAACCAGTAAAAGAAACAGCAGTTGAGTGGAGATACCGCAGAAATTGGTGGTAGGGATAAAGCTAGGGCACGTGAGCATCACTGGCGCCAGGACTACCGCTAGACTTAGATGCAGGAGAGACCATTGCCCACTGGTCAGTGAGCATCACAGATGATGGCTCAGGATGCAGCTGGTCAGGGTTTTCTCATCCCAGAAAGCTCATAGAGATGTTTCCAGTGTCCTGAGCCATTCTACTCTTCTCTCTCTCACTTAGGCAGAGCGTCTCCTGAGCATGCGTTGAGATGCTCCATATATCAGCTTCTCGTCCCCTGTGCCCATGGCCACAATCAGAAATCATCCTCTGCATGCCAAGGCTATACAGGTGCAAGAAACTCCCTTGGGCAAGCTGGGTCATAAACCAGGCCACGAGCACTTCATCAAAGGGTGATTTCAAAGTGGTTCAAAGTAGTTTTCCAATACAGTGTTTCCCTCCTGCCCCACATCCTGGTTCTGCTGGAAATGCTCACCTATTAGTTACATTCTTCTGGAGAAGGTAAGCTGGGGAGGCAGGGCACGAGGTGGTGTGACACTCAGAGAGACCAGGGCTGCCTCATTAAAGTCTCTGGCTGGAGCCATTACTGCTCTGCCTTCCTGTTGCTAAGGAAGGTTTCTATGGCAAAGACCCATCAAGAAAGTGTGAATTAGAGAGAGTTAATGTTCAAAACAGATGAGCTTGACAGTATTGGCAGCTGGCTTCTTCAGGAGAAATAAGCTGCTGGAGAAGAAGACTGGCCATCTTGGAAGCTGTACAGCGTGGGAGGTGCAGCTGGTGTGTTTGCTGGTTTGTCTCCTTTTAATGTTGGTAGTTTGTGATAATTGCAAACTATTAAATTAAATGCTGATTGAGAGATATTCTCATTATGGATGTGTTCTCCTAGGATGATGAGCCGCAAACTTCAGTGACACCCCAAGAGTTCTCGCTGTCCTGTAGGTGCTTTCCCATCAGTAGAAACAGAAAGTGGGGAGGAAAACATGGCTTAAATCCCCTAAACAAAAATGCACTGGTTAAATTGAGACAACAAGTACACACTGAGATCTACCAATAGCTAAGACCTGTGAAGCACTTCCTAGGCAGCCTGGAATGGTCTCACAGTGATGCCGGTCTACTTTCTGTGTGCTGCAGAAACCCAGAGGGACTTCTGTCTCATCCCGTGTTCTGAGGAATCGGTAGTACCATCAGTGCTGCCTTTGGCGTTTGGAGCACTCTGCAGGAGACTGACTCTCCCACACCTGTGCAGGGCTGAACACTCAGTACCTCTCTCAACAAAGAATTTCACCTTTGTTCCAGATCAATGCTGTCTGGGAGGCACAGAGATCCTGCACATAGGACCGTGTTCTGTCAGCAGTGTCCAGTCCCTGGGAGAAGGTAATAGAGAGCAAAAGGGCACTTGGCCCATGGTGGCATGATGTTCACCCAGGGTTCTGTCCACTTTGAAGGACTATTGTGGCCCATCTGACGATGGACGTGCCTACTGCATTTGTAATTCATTGCAAGGACCTGGTGGTTGGTTGGTTTGCTGGTGAACAGGATTATATGAAGTGGCTGTCTGGGACAGCAGAGGACCAGGCTCGGTGCAGGAAGGATGCTCCAGTGCTACAGCCAGTGTTGCATGTGACCTCAGGTCCCAGCAAGCATAGTGTGCCTGATCAGCATTAGTATGCTTGATCAAGGTCCAGCAGAATGTCTGTTTGTCAGACATGCTCTTATGCACAGAAAATTGGCAGACCTGGGTGCAGCTTTAGAAACAGGCTTTCAAGCTGCTGGACAGCCTTTGCACCTTGTATAAATAGGACTATCACAGCTTCTCACTGGAGTAGGGGTTCCAAGATTAAGGCGAGCCTCTTGACAGAGGGTATGTGAAATCTCATGCTACTGCTACCAGTTTCCTTTCTTCCTTTATTTCTCAGTGCTGTTGGTCTCCCAGCTTTAACAAGTTTTACATTTGCTAACAGAAAAAAATGCATTAGGAAATTGTATTTGCCACTTTCTGTGGCTGCTCTACTTGCCTGAAGCCTGCCTGCTCTTACAGAAAGCTTGAGCTAAGCTGCCAGAAGTTCCTCTCCTCATGTGGTACTGCTGTGGTGATTTTCTTCACTTCTCAAGACTATGGATGCTGCTGCTAATTCACTTATGGTATTAACCTGGCCAGAGGCTGTCCCACTTCTCCCTCATGGAGGCAGAGTGAGAAGATGAAACTCCTGAGGTTAAATAAGTGACCTGGCAGCTCTGTTCAGCATTTCTATCTTGCTTTGTTGTGCATGGGTGGTGGTTGGCCTTTATTCAACTGATTAGAAGAAAAGTGATTAGAGAGAAAGCCTGCATTAAGGCCAGCTGCTATTTTCTGTCTGTGATGAAGGAAATACTAACACCACCACTGGCCTGCCCTGCAGCCCACCCCAGCCAGGGGATGGAGGGAGGCAGGGACAAGCAGAGCCACAGTGCTTCTTCCACCCACCACCAGAGCCTGCAGGTCCCACACACTCCTGTGAGAAGAAAAGTCCCCATAGTCGAGCCCTTGGTCGTGCTACACTGTGTCAGTGTCTATGGTGCCAGATTGCACATTTGGGTTTAGAAGCCTGAATCCCTCCAGTGCCTCACCACCCTACTGTGGACCCAGCTCAGCCCTCACCCACTCTTTGGTAATGCTGCTTTGTTTCTCTAGAAGCCTCTCCATCTAACCAGCCTTCAGCTTGCTCCCTTCTGTGCTGTTGGCACAGGCTCTGTGGCTGAGCAGCAGGAAGAGGTTGTCTCTGCTTGTGCCTGGGAGCGTCCGCGTGGAGGGGTGCTGGACCAGAGCAAGCTTGTACAGAAGGATGCGCTGTGTTCCCTCTGTTACTAAAATTTAGGGATACATATGTCACAACTCTCATATTGCCTTTAGCAATGTGTGAGCTGTTTGCGCTTAAATTTGAAAGCTAAATTAACTTTAATTTCAAAGCTAACTAAATTTTCACATAACCCAGTACTGCTCAGAGGCTTTATTTCTTTTGTGCTGCTGCAGAAACAAACACACAGACGTGAGTTTGGTTTTGGGAGCACAGACAGAGGGCTTCCTCTGGGCTATAGGGACAGAAAAGGTGTCACTCGCATCTCACACACTCTGAAAGTTAAGTTACCTTGCTACAGAATAAGAAAATCATCGCCTGGAGGAACTTACAAAAAGAGTAGATTTACAAATGACTTCCTTAAGATGTGTATCCTACTCATTCCTCATGCACTCAGATGCTCAGCTAGAGAATTAGAAGGGACTTAATTCCTAAGTGGAACGATCACTGGTGGGAAGCACTTTGCAGTATGTTGATTTTAAGAGGAGCAATAAACTATTATAATGGGTGTGCTGATCCTACGAACTGTTCCACAGGACGAGGACAGATACTGCATTCATGATTTGGGCTCTAATCATTCTGAAAGTGTCTTACCCAGAGCTGCCTACCACAACTAAGAGTTATGATTTTTTAATTGTCATTATTCATAATTTAAAGATGTAGCTTAAAGGTATTACAGACTGCTGCCAAAGCTGTGATGTACGATCTGCAGAGCTTCGCTTCCCATTAGATATTATTGTAGAAGTGACTTAAATCTCCTCCCTCTGTTAAACAATACTCTAAATATCATCACTGTTTACACTATTAGCAGAGCACTCAGTAGCAATGATCTGTGCTCTGACAGTCCATGAGCCTCTACAAGCAGAAGGCAGATTTACACTTTGGTGAAACTGGCTCATTATCTCCAGCAGCAAATTCCTCTCATAAATAGTCTTGTGTGCTCAAACTGCAAATGGAGTTTCTATATGCAGTAATGAAATTTATTTCCTAAATGCTCTCCTAAGTGTTGAAGATAGATGTTTTTTCCCCTTCTCAAAAGCAGGTGCATGCAGGCACTGGTGGCAGCCAGAGACACTGGTGCGTGAAGCAGGCAGGCGAGCTGTGGAGCTGGAGGGGTTTGTGGCTGCCCTTGTGTTAGCCTTGACCAAGTAACAGGGAAAAGGGCAGCAAGGCAGCCCCATGGTCCATCTGGTCAAATGGGTCTTCAGCAAACAGAGATCTCCAAGCAGCTCCCAGAAAGGCCTGGGAAGTCTTGCTTTAACCTGTTATGGCTAGTCTGCACTTCCAAGAGGGCTCCTCCTAATCCTAACTAGTTTAAAATGGGGAATATGCTGTGTTACATCATTTCCACACACACAACATTAACTCTTAAAACTCTATTATTCCTTTTATACAGATAATTGTTCAAATTTCAGTGTCCTTGCCCTGGATGTCCATCTGCAGCACTGTGTTCCTTGGTCTAATTATGTGTTCCTTGAGACAGTTCTTCCTTACATAAGCTCCTTGTTTGCTGCTTTTAATGTCATTGATTGCCCATGTGCTCTGAGATGGGAAGAACAGGAGCTCTTGATCTGCTTACTGTCTCCTCTCCTGATCTGCTGCACTTTGGTTTTGTTCTTTCTTTGCTGCTGTTTTATTTGGTTGTGGGTTTTAGTTCTTGGGTTATTTTTATTTCCCCTGAGCTGGAAACAAAAGCAGGGAGCAGAAAAAGGAAGGGGAGAAAATCACAGTTGTTTCTAAAAAGAGCTAAACCCTGTCTAGCATCAGCTGCATGGTAGCGGTTTCCAGTGCAGCTGAGGTAAACACAGTTCAATTGGGAGGATTTTTTCCATGGCTCTTGGTTAGGCCTGGCCTCTTCCAGTCCTCAAACACCTTCTGTCCCCTTCTCCTGTCACTGAGGGCGCAGCAGGAGCAGCCCATTGTATAGGCTGGAGAGGTAGGGACGCATGGGGCAGCATGGGTGTGATAAGCTCTTTTTCCTGCCCTTGTTTCAAAGCACTGCCAGCCCTCCCTCTACCCAGCTTGGTTCCTGTTAGCATACTCAGTGCTCCTGCTACCAGGTTGATGTGTGGACAAGAAGACACTGGTCACAGCAATCATGCATGGCCAAGTACCACAGGCAGTTCCAAAAGCTCTCAGAGAGTCCTGGGGCGGGAAATCCATCACCAGAGCAATTCAGAGGGTGACTGTGAGTAGTGAAGACACTCCTGGAAACCAGCTTTGAAAGTCTTAGGGGAGGGAAGCTAGAAATGCCTTTGTTTTTCCCTTAAGACCATGAAACAATCACTGGCCATTGCACAGCTTTGGTGCATTAAAAATGAAGTTGCCCTTCTGGTGTGCTGTGCTAATGAGATCAGTCACTGCAAGCCCACCTTCCTGGAACAAAGCAGTGCTGCAATGTACATGTTTGAAATGTCTTGCCTGCCACAGAAGTCCTTTTTTCCCTTATGTGTGAATGTATAGCAACAGACACTTCTAGAAATCATCATCCATTTACTAGCAGACAGCTGCTGATAAGGACAGAATAGGTGAAGGAATGTCTCATCTAGAGATGACTGGCCTTTGGCTCTGTTGTTTGTAGCACAATTCTTTGCATTCAGCAAGGAAGGCACAAACCAGTTGTACTTCAATGAGTCTTACCAACCTTCTTTTAATGATTCTGTTTGAACAGAATTTCATTTCCACTTCACCATCAGCCTGAGAAAGGCTGAGAAAGTCCTGCAGAAAGAAATCACCCCGACAGAAAAGATGCTCTCGAGGGCAGGCCTGAGAGATACCAGGCAGGCAAGCAAACCATGATAACAGAATATGAAATTGAAGAACAGTCTATGCTGCCATCTCTCCTAAGTTCCCCAAGTCATCCTGCATGAATGACTAATGGTACAGAGGCAGCTGCTGCTGCTAACAGGAGCCAGTATCTCATCAGGACTGATACAGCACCAGCCTGCCTCTGCACATGCTGGACAACATCAGGAAATGGAAATGGCTGCCTGGAGTCTTTGGAGGTGACAACATAAGCTGGGTGCTTTTAATTCTGTTGCTTTCTGGTGATCCTCCTTTAGCTGTATGTCTCTACCTACATGCAGAGAGCTTCCCAGGACACAGTCATCACATAAACTCCCACTTGGCAGATATAAGCATCCTGTTACTGCTTTGTTGTTTTTATCAGAATCTTGAGCAATTTTACTATTTAGACTGTAAGAACATACGAAATATTTTCTAGATCTGTGGAAGGGGTTTGGAACCCAATGCCCAGTTAAGGCAGATTTTAACACAAGATTTAAAAGCTTAGAAACAGGAGAGAGCTTCAGAGCTTTGCCTTAGGGACAGAACCTATTTCACAGACATGGTCTCTAAGGATCAGGACAAAGCCTGAGAGATAATAATGGTGGTGGTGGACTTCTGCTGAGCTCAGTGCAACCAGATTTTCACCATAAATTTCTCTGTAGGCTTTTATTGGAGGAGCACAGCTAAGCGAATGATGATGGACTGTGCTACAGCTCTACAAAGGATAAAAACAGAATGTAATAAACTCAAAATATTTTCCCAATAAAGGCAAATACTCTGAACCTCATCCAGAAAAGGACTTGTGAGTCATCTTATGGTCTTGTGACGTTGCTTTAGACATTGCAGAAACATTTGGTAACTGATTGGCCAGGCTACTTGCAGGTAATTTTTTGGATTGCAGCCCCTAGAAACTGAACTGATGTAATTGTAACCCCATTTTTTTGTATTTATTGTGTTATATGACACAGCCAAGATCTGATCAGCCTATTTCTGCCTGTGTGTATGCTGCATACAGCAAGCAGCACCTCTGGCTTTGTCTGTGATCTCTTAGCCCTTTTTTAAGGTTCGCATGGATGGCAGCCCTGTCTGTTCAAGCTGACAAGCAATGGACCTGTTTCCCTTCTGGACTGTTGTGGAACCTTCGCAGTAGCCCACAGACTCCCAGATGCTATTTTCTAATTGCCAGCAGAGCTAGATGAGTGGTGGTGTGGCTAATGCAGGTGGGATACACTGGAAGCCCATGCAGAAAGGGGGCAGCAGCACTTGGGGGTGGCAAGATGCAGGTAAGAAGAGCTTGTGTTCCTGGTGACACAGACAGCATGACCAGGAAAGCTCCTGTGTTGTTGCAGGAAGCAGATCTGGTGGGTTTGGTTTCAGCTTGGGTGTCACCAGGAAAATAATGGAACAGAACCCTCCAGATTTTTCTGGAAAGCCTCCAGCCATCTCTCTTTAAAGATAACACAGATTTGTGTTTAATAGACTTGGCTTTCTAAAGGCAGGTAGGAACGTAGCGACCATTAATTGGGTGAGTGTGATAGAGTAGGAACAGATGGATAATGATAATTGGAGTACATTCTCAGATCAGATTCCCTCTGGTAATGTTGGTACACTTGACATTTGCCTCACTAAACTGTTGTGCGGCCTGCCCCAGTGAGATGGATTCCCCTCTGGGCTTGGAGGAGCTGCTGAAGTGCCCAGGAAGGGCTGAACACACTGAAAGGGCTCCCCAGCACTCACAGGAAGAGCAGAGAAAGGTAGGAATGTGTACGCCTTTGGTGGACCCAAAGCTCTAGCTGCCATGTGAGCAGTCTTCCGGCCCTGTGAGCAGGGAGAATGCTTCACCAAGAAGCATCTCAGGAATTGCTTCATCTGACAGAGAGATATACATACACATAGATCTCCTGCAAGTGCTGTAGCATCAGGTTGGGCTCAAGAACATAACATTCTTTGCAGACTCAGTAATCTGGCTCTGTGATTCATTTACCCTATGACTTGGTGCTAGCATCAGAGCTACTGCAATTTCAGGTCTAAGGAAGGACCACCCTATAAATAAAGGAATAATTATCATGAAAGTAGCTAATTGGCATCTGAACACTTTGATATATTCACTTACAATCTCATTTTGTGTGAGAGCAGATTATGTGGAGTCGCTAATTCCACTGTCTGTCTTCCTCTTTGTGCTTTCTGCAATGGGCAGAAAAACATGCTGCAATCAGAGAGATAGTCTCTGCAAATTACTTGCTAAATTGAAGTCTATTCTGGAAATGAACTTTAAAAGTCAGCTGAACTGTGCTGTCAGCCTTGCAAAATAGAAAATTATATCAAATTTCAAATCACAGGAAAAGAAAGCAAACTGATTTGTTCTGGGGAACAGAACTAAAGCTACTATAAGCTGTAATCATTGATGATCCCTGTCAGGCTTTTCTGTAATCACAATACTTTCCTGGAGGGAAGGACACTTTATTTCTGATGTGGAATGTGCTGCGTTGGGCTTTAGTGCTGTCTCAACACATTTATATGGTATATAATTCTTCAGTAATTCCCTTACAGGAAGGATTGCAGAAAGCATGTTGCAGATGCTGTTGGCAACAGAAGCAGCTAGGAAGAAGGTGCTTCCTCAGTTAAAATTGGTGCATGACCTTTTCTTTTCTTGAAACAAGATACTGTTTTTCCTAATAAATGGAAGTCCGCATTAAATAAAGCAGTCTGCAGATTCCTGGAAAGGGAAAAAACCCTCAGAAGCTGAACTGAAAAGGAATTTTCAGAAGAGAATATGCTTCATTTCATCTTGAGCTGGTTCTTGTCTTCACCTTGTACTTCAGTTTTATACAAGAACTTTAGAAACAGCTTCAAGATCTGTGTAAAAATTTGTGTTGTTTGAAATGAAGGGTTTGGGTTTTTTCAGTTGGAGAGGCGTGTCTGAGGTAGAAACACACCCAGGCGTGTCCTGAGGTAGCCCAGCTCCCAAGGAGTTCAATGGGAATGGCGCAGGACCCACAGGAGGCTGGGATAGGCGAGGTGTACAAGCAGCGGAGTACATTAGTGGGTTTAAAGGAGGAACAGTCTGCTGCATCTGAAGAGACTTCAAACTTTTTCCCCTTCAGCTCTCCTCTTTCTTGGGTCTGGGGAGGTGGTCCTGTCACAGCTGTGTCCCTGTGCCATGTCAGTCATATACAGCCTGCTGCTCACTAGGGCACAGGGAAGAAGTGAGCTGTCCTGAGCGGGGACTGATGCTTCCCCTAGGTGCTGGGTGCACATGCATTTGTCACACAGTGAAACATGAATAGCCCTGTGGGATATTTTGGCTTAATGTAAATATTAGTCAAGATGGCCAAACTGTTTGTGCTCAACGAAAGTAGCAGAGCTGCAGTAAGTTACCCCACCACACAAGGCATCTATTTATAAGGAAAAGCAAAGCCCAATGTTTTTAACATTTTCTTATATTAGCAAAGGCGCAACAGCTTTGAAAGATGTGCTGTTTTCATGTAGATGCCCAGTTTTAGACAGTCAAAGTATTTTTAGGTGAATAGCATCCCTGGCTGTAGTTTCTTTTACCAGAAACCCGTATAAGTAGTGGAAGCTCTGATTAGCCAGGGCTAGCACCTTCCTTGTGAGAAAGTCAAGCTGCAAACACATCACCTGCTGCCCAAGTCAGATTTAGTGGCAGAACAGGTCTCTTCACATCTCATTCTGAACCTATGAATGTCAAGCAGGGGCTTGCTTGCTCCCTTTCCCTTTTTTCTTTCTCTATCTGTAGCAACAGCTTAACTGAAGCACCTGCTGTTTTGTATATTCCAATTGCCTCTGCTATAAGATGTGTGTGTGTATGTGTATATATATAGAGATAGATATAGACATATACATGCAATACAATTCCTGTGCTTACCCACCAAGAATTGATAAAGCAATACACTCCTCATAGTTTGGGTTTTGAAAGATGTAAAGCAAAAGGGCAACCATAAATCCAACTTAGGATATGTAGGAGCACAAATAATCACATCTTGTCAGGCAAATAACTGTTTAAATTATTTTTCCATCTCAACAGATAGGAAGCCACAGCTACGGAAATGTACAGCTCAATAGGTAAAATGCGCATCTAGTCTAGAAATAAAGTACATCTATTTTCAGATACCACAAAACACATGTTCATCAAGAAGACCATTAAAAATTTAATTTCTTAAGAACGTCAGCATTAGACTACTGAGAAGATTGAGCACTGGATAATGAAATGCACAGGCAGAAAATTGTGCAATATAAAATGTTAGCTACCAGGCAAAGTAATTTCCTTAGGAAAATGCAAATGTCCCAGCAGTCTTGGTGTAGAATAACTACATTATCTTTGCAGTTTGATATGTAAAGTATGTATTTTTTAAAGGTCACATAAGTTATACATTTGTAAACAGTCTGCTGCTGCTTTCGACTGCTTCTTTGGAAAGGTGTTTTAGCACAGGAGTTAATTTAAATACCAGCAATCCAAAGGTGAAGTCCCACTTTTTTATTTCCATTCTGGATATTTTAGTTGTAGGAGCTGGTCACCAAGAGCTTTATCTGCAATGAAATAGGCTCAGAATTTATAATGAAGATGATTAAGCCAGGCTTACTGAGTCATGCACTGAGCTGCGCCAGGAGGATGGTAACTGGAAGGAAAAGAAATCACACAACCTGATTAATAAATGAGTTAGCCCAGAAAGTAATCACAGAGGTGTCAGCTCAAAGATAGAAGGCTCCCCAAAGCCTAAGGTTGCCCAGGGGAGCTGGGCTCCTCAGCATTCCTGCTGATCTGCAGATGGTCACTAGTCCAGTTTCTCCCAGACAGCCTGGTCTGTAGCATGGCCAGGCTGCCAGTTGCCATTTATCTTCTCTATGGCAGGCAATGGTAGCCAAGTGACAGGAATGGGAGGCCGCCCCAGCCTCATCCATTACCTGGCTTTGGAGAACACTTCAGCAAACATCCAGTATTAAGTTATAAATGTAAATGTTGCCTTTAGCACGGTTAATGAAATAAAGCTAATATGATTTTCTGGCAGTCTACTTGTAGGTCAGATAGATGTGAAAAGGTGTTTGAGCATAGTATTGATTTTATTGATTGCACTTCAGAATTTTCTTGGAAGCTTGTTGTCAAAACTTTGTTCCTTGGGGGATCAATCTGGGGACACAATTTATCTTAGCATATTTTTAACATTCAGGCTACTTAGCATCCCCTCTGTTGTCTTCCTTGTGCTTGAACAGAGTTTTGTATTTTTGGAGTTGATATTTCAGCCTGTTTGGAAGGCAGGTGGGAAGGGGCTAAGGAGGTCTATAAATAGCATGTTAGTTTGAAGCCAAGAGATTTGGAGTCTGACATGACCATCTATGCGTGAAGCAGCGATCAGCTCCACAGAGGATATATTACACTAACCTTAAAGGAACTTCATGGCCAAACCAATGCTGAAGAAAATCAGACTTGCTCCGCAGCTCTCTATGCAAAGTGTTCTTTTTAACTGCATATTAAATTATGGCAGCATTGAACACTGGTCCATGGTAGAGGCTGCATTTCCAGCTCCTGCCCCTGCATCTTCCCTGGGCTGAGGATGAGTTTCAGCTTAAATATGGCCTAGTTATGTGGGATATCACAAAATTTACTGGCATGGAAGCAAATAGTGCTATAGAGTACAGAATTACGTGAAGTTATTACATTCACCTCTATTGTGTCAGATATAAACAAGACTGATGTAAAAGGTGTTGCCATATTGGGAAGCTGCCCACATCGGGAAGCTGCCCACATCTTTGAACTCTTGTTTAGGATCAGCATTGCGCAATATGCTGACTCTAAAAGGGGCAGAGGACAAACAGCATAAAATTAAGAGAAACGCAGCGGTTTTGTAACAGGTAAGAAAGACATTAAGTTTGAGGATTTGATAATTATTTTTAATTGCTCATAGTTGTGGTATTTTCAATAGGGTTTTTTTGTTTGGTTGTTTGGTTGTTTTTTTTTTAATAAAATAGCCATGAGCTCTTCTCAGCAGTTAAAGATCCCTTGGATGGAGCAATTCCTTTGTTGTGAAGGGGAGGCTCAGAAATGCAGAAGACAGAATCTTATTAAAGTGGCCACTGTGCCCCAGCCACCCCTGACGGTTTGTGTGACTGTGGTGGTTTCAGACCATGCATTCTAGTGAGGAAATCACTGAGGGGCTGACAGTTTTTAAACAGAAGAAATTAGAAAGCTAAAAATGCATGTAAACAAAGTTCAATCTGACTATTGCTTTAGCAAAGCAAAGTCCAGGGCTGTGGATGAGACTAAAGGACTTGTGAGTTTGTACGATAACAACATTCCTGTTGTCTAAATTAACTGGTGGAATATGATGGGAGCTGCAGACTTTCATACAAGATAAGACTTACCATGGTAGTCACCAGTGCAAAATTTCCACCTTGCTGCACTCATATTTGTAAGAAGAAAATCAATTGATCATATGCTGGATCTGAGTAAATTTAACTTTGCACAAAACAACTTTCCTACAAGGTTACATTTGCATCCCGAAACTTACTTTCAGGGATTTAACACCTCTGCCCTGGTTATGCCACATGAATGAAAAGCAAGGAATGCTGAGTTTATAACCTTTAATGATTTATCTTTATTTTTATCTTTGCTGTGTCTGTACATAGTGTTTTTGCTTGGCTCTTACATACTTAATATGGGAGTACAAGTACTGGTTGTGTCTAGGTGGTTTGTTGCTCTGCTATAACATTTATTTGTGGCAAAACATATAGCCAAAACACATAGGCATGGTAGAAAATGTATTCCTTGCAGAAACTATGTTGCATCTCATCCAATCTGGCACCTTCTCTTAGGTTAAAGAGGAGAGAGAAAAGGGGGTGTGAGAGGGGTTTTTTGCATTTAGGAGCAACAGATTTACAATGTGAATTTAAATGGGATTTAAAATTGGAGCTGAAAAAAAGATCCAATTAAAGGAAGTGTGGTTTTGGAAAGAGTTTTAATGGACAGTAAAGAATGATCAGGTTTCACCTGGAAATCTCAGCAGACTCAAGTCTGGTAACATAATCAGAGAGCCACAAAGGTGGTATAAAGCTCATTATTCCCTTTAAAGCCTGTCCTGGATCCTGCCCATCTGGTCCAAAGGACTTGGCTGCATTGTGGCACTCCAAGTCACCCTGTGAGAGGCTGGCTTTTCTGCCAGGATAAAGCCAGGGCTCTATTTTTAGGCAGCCACCAGAAGGGTTTTTGGGAAGCATATCACAGAGCAGCAATTGTAGGAGCTGGGGAGCTGCCAAACAGCCATTTTCTAGCTCTCCTCCCCTAGGCATATAGGACCTGCATGGGCTCATTGTCTGCAAGTTTTTGTCTCAGCAGAGGAAGGCAGAGCACTGTTGGATTGCTAGTCATTACATGGCAGAGCTGCTGAATGGCTGAAGCGAATTTAAATTGTACCGTAGTTATCCACCAGTGTATATTCCATTTAGAATCAGAGATCACTTTTTCTTTCTGTACAAGGGGAAAATATTGTAAGTGAACCCTTAATTTTGAGTACACTGATTCCAAGACGTTTGCAGATACTGAGTGGTTTCCTGAGTGGTTCCTCTCTCAAGGGAAACGTCAAATGCATTTAATCAGCCACATTTAGAGTTCTACAGCCTCTGCAAATGAATTATTAACAATCTCAAATGTTGTTGAATGATCCAAAAGTCAGGAATAACGTAGTTCTTCAGATAATCAGCTTTGATTCAGGGCTTCTGCTTTTCACTTTATGTACTAGAGGCTCTGCACCTGCCTGCTGCTACTAACTGGAGTTCCCTGCAGCTTGGATTAACCTCTCTGGAGGTGTTTGGGTAGCTGAACAAATGCAAAATGTAGTTGGCATCCAGCTGTGTCTGTATAAATTTATACATCATGGAGTAAATAGCTACCAATCAGTGTGCATCTTGGATGAAGGTGAAGGATGCTCCAGGGAATGCAGACCCCATGTGTCAGTCATCGCTGCACGCAACTGTTATCCACTGAGGTCCTCCACTCCGATAATGCTACTTTTGACATGAAGCCGTGGAAAATTGGTCTGGGTAAGTTTTGCCTTTGAGAAGCAAGTTTGAGCCATGAGACTTCTTAGCAACAGCAACAATGGCAGGATAAAGCTGTGAAGCAAAGCATGGTTCAGGATGTCCAGGTTCCAGCCTCAGCTTGCTCTTTGCCATGTTCAGAAAATCATAGATGGCTTACACTGAAAAACATGTTATCTTGTAAAGTACTTTGAGAAATGCTAATGACTGTCACATTATACAACCCAGACCCTTTCCATTGCAATGTGGAAATGCCCTTTTAGAAAAAAAAAATAATTGCAGCAATCTAATTTCTTCAGGTAGGGTAATGTGGTGACATTGATTTTTGAATCAACAAATGTTCTCATCTGACACAATAATGGAGCCATCAAGATGAAGATGCAAACAAAACACTCACTGTTGCATGTGAATTAATGAAAAAATAGCAGCCCAAAAATGTTATTAACTCTTATGAATACCAATACAATGAATTCTGGTGTGTGTAGAAAGAAGAACTCCCTTGGGTCTTGGGGAAGGTGCTCAGCAGACTGTTACATTCAGACCAAATTTCTGTTCAATCTGCTTGTTGGGGAAGACCTTAAGTATGAGGATACGATGAAGCTTACTGCAGGTTTTAAGAGGAAGATGTGAGCAGAAACATTTTCCTTTGCTAGAAAAAAGCCACTGATAAACAGAGAGTACAAACCAGCTGCATCTGGGATACTGCCAAATGGTGGCACAAAGGAGGAATTTAAAATCTGCTCCTTACTTAGCCTGAGTAAAAACTGAAGGGTGGTCACTTTATTCTGTATATAATTGTAATAATAAGCTTGATGGTGTATCTGTTATGGATTATGTATTACATGTGCATTATTAACAACATGACTGTTTGTCCCCGTATAGTCATAAGGAAAATATAAAACACAGAGAAATGATAGCAGAAGCTGCTGTGGCTATTAAGAACAATTAAGCACTACACAACCTCTCTGCAGGGAGCCACTCTGGTGTGGTTTAATGGAACAGATCTCATGTTATAGTGTACATTTTGATAATGCTGTCTTGCATATTCAGGTATAACTATCTGCTTTACTGCAGGAGCTTTGATTACATAGCAAGAGGCAGCTATAGCCACCAAGAGGGTACTGCATATTTAACATATGCTGGTTTAATTCAATTTTGAAATTGAGTTTGAGATTCATTTATTAGAAATATAGAACTTCAAAGGGTGATTTGCTGCCCACTTTCTGTGGCTAGAAGAAGAAAAGGTATTGATGTCACTTTTTAGCTTGAAATCAGCCTGAAACTTCCATATTGTTCTGTTATACAATGTGGTGGGCACAGAGGTAAGACTGTCCTGTGGTTCCCCAGGCCTTCCTTGTCTCCCTTTTTAAAAACGGGGGTTATGTTTCTCTTTTTCCAGTCAGTGAGAATGTCACCAGACTACCATGACTTCTCAGATACAATGGACAGTGGCTTAGCTACTTTGCTAGTTCCCTCAGGACCCATAGATGCATCTTGTCAGGTCCCATGGATTTGTGCACCTCCAGGTTCCTTAGATGATCCCAAACCTGATCTTCTCCTACAGCAAGTGCTTCTTCTTTCTTCCAGTCCCTGCCTTTGCCTTCTGTGTGGGCAGTGTGGCTGGAGTTCTTGACGTTGAAGACGGGGGCAAAAAAGCCATCGAGCACCTTAGCCTTCTCCATGTCCCAGGTAACCAGGTCTCCCATTTCCTTCTGGAGAGGGCCCACATTTTCCCAACCTACCCATAGAAGCTTTTCTTTTTGCTCTTGATGTCTCTGGTTGGATTTAATTCTATCATCTAGGAGAACTTTAGCTTTTCTGACCTGATCCCTGGGTACTTGGATAATTTCTCTGTATTCCTCCCAGGCTACCTTTTCTTGCTTCCACTCTCTGTAAGCTTCCTTTTTGTGTTTGAGTTTTTTCCAGGAGCTCCTTGTCTATCCATGCAAACCTCCTCGCTGAGATGCATCCCTCCTGAGCTTGGAGGAGGTGATCCTCAAATATTAACTAGCTTTCTTGGACCTTTCTTCCTTCCAGGGCTTTATCCCATGGAACTTTACCAAGAAGATCCCTCAAGAGGCTGAAGTCTGCTCTCCTGAATTCCAGGGTAGCGAGCTTGCTGCATGCCCCCCTTACTGCCCTAAGGATCTTGAATTCCACCACATCATGGTCACTGCAACCAAGGCTACCCTTGAGCTTTACATTCCTCATCAGCCCCTGCTTGTTGGTGAGAACAAGGAACAATAACAGCAAGCTACGCTCACATACCTGCTGTAAAACATTGCTTTGACATAGGCAACATTTTACATTAACTTTTGAAAAAAACAAGACTCTCTAAACCATAAATCCCACTGCCTGATGGTTTCGTTTTCCACTTGAAGAAGATATCAGATACACTCTGAGCTAAGTCCTTTAGGAAGGCTCTCAAGTCTGGGGACTTCTGGTGGCGTTAGGGGAATGACGTTGCCACCAGTACCAGCCCGTGGGAAAGAGGAGTATCACAGAGCAGTGTAAACACCCATGCCGGGGCTGGCTGGGTTCTGCTGGGAGCCATCTGAGCACAATTTTAGGACAAAGAAGAAGTGAAGGGTGGCATTTCAAAGCATTTTCATCTCCATTTCCTCAGCGCTGTGATGTGATGCTGGGAGGAGGTATGGTTGCCTCCCAGCTGCCATAGCAACGTGTTGCTCAGCCCTGCATCACTGGGGAGAGGTTGATGCTCCTCTGAGCCTGCAGCTCGGCAACTGCTGGGGGGCACATGGAAAAGCTCCTTTTTAAAGCACCACTGTATGTCACCATTGAAAGAAAGCAGGCAGTAAAAGGGAAAAAAATGCAATTTTAATTTTCACTGTGAAAAAAAAAAATAGACAAATTTGTATCTGTTTTAGCCATGAGGCATGAGCTTTGGTGTGTAACTTGATTATCCACCCAGACTTGGGGGCAGAGAGCACACATACATACATGTGCTTTAAGGATACTGCTATAAAAGGGAAACACAAGGAAGCACACTGAGAACCACCTTGGTATCCTGCTCCTGATTTGAGCTGTCTGAGGCAGGAGAAATGTGCTGTTTCAGGGTCTGTGCAAGAATCAGGGAGAGATTGTTGTCTTCAGTCCTGCTTTAGTCCTGCTAAAGATACTTTAAATTATTTAGTCTGGTATCATGTTAGTGTTTATTAAGTGTTTTGCAGAGCGTGTTTGTAACCACTGTTCTCATCCATTGAAACTCTGTGTGTGTGCATGTGAATAAGGGCAGAAGGAAAGTCTCCTGTAAATTATGACCTTGGAAAGCAAATATGGAATTGCAAAGCTGTTTACTGAGAACTGAAAATATTCATTTATGTCTCAGTATTCTTTTTTTTATTACTCTTCCATAGTTCTATGTATTATGTAATTAACTATTAAAAGTTACTGGTTTGACCAAAAAAAATTTTCTGGACTATGAGGATTGAAAGAACAGTATTAAAATCAAGGAGAATAACAGTATTAGGAATCAAGGTGCTAAAAAATGTAATTTGATTAAAGCACAGTTTGATTTTGAATAAAATGCTGTGATTCCAGGTTTGCAGTGTCACAGGCAAGCACATTTCAAATGGCAATAGATCTGTCCTTTGTTAGAGTACAGAAATGAATTTCACTATGGTATTTTTTCAGTGTAATGTTTAATGATTTGGCTCATCTAAATAACAGGAAACTGAAGCTCTGACTGAACTCTGATCATCTGCAATGGCTCAGGGTTATGGTGACCCTGAAGATGAAATCTTGTTTCTGCAGCCTTTGTACTTCGTTTCATCAGACATTGCCTCACCAAAAATCATCCCCGCCCCACTTAGCAGAGATGAGCTGCTGAAGAATACCACAGGGAAAACCACTTTTAAACTATAGTCCTGGAAATGCTTATGCCTGAGCTGTCCTAGTGAAAACCATGTCTGACTCACAGAGTTACACAAGCACATTTCCTTCTGTAAAAGAACCAGAGCTTTTCCAGGACATCCACTGCAGGTTTTAACAGCACCTCAAGAGACATTTCAAGTGTCCATGTAATGCAGTGAATAATAATGGTTCTTTGTATACTTATTTATAGGTGTAACATTCATTTCATGGAAATAATATTTCATTAATAGTTTCATTAGACAAAAAAATTGATGTTACGTACAGGGTGAGTTCTTTGCTTGCCTTGTATTGGAGCCTGTTTCTTTCTTTGTGGTAGCCGTAACGAGAGATAGTGAGGAGCCTGTCTGCAGAGCTTCCCAGAGCTGCTGCTACACGCATGCAAAGCTTCAATTTTGTATTTATTTAGAGCTTCATCGTAAAGTCTGTCTCAGCTGGACAGATCATCTTCCTCCCACTGCCAAGAGATATTATTAATTATGCGGGCCAAATTTTCTGAACAGGTAATGCAGTTACTGCCTTGATTGACTTCAGCAAGCTTTTCAGGTACACGCTGCCCTTAAAGATAATGCCAGTCAGTGTTCTCACAGCCCAGAAAACCAGATGTGTGCTACCAACTTATTCTATAATAAAATACTAAACTCCAGAAGAGCTGTCTGTAGAAGTGAAAAGATATGTTTCTGTTTCAAATTAGTATGACTTTATCAACTGCCACAAAGAAAACACAGTCTATTGTCCAGAAATAATTTATTCATCAACAGTAAAACACTGAATAGAAAAAGCCTTGTAAATAAAACTATATATATAATGCTTTATTTTTTTTATTTGATACTCCACAAAAAACACTACAGACAGTAACAAAATAATCCGATTAATCTTAAAAATTTCAAATTATAATTGTCACTCTTCATTTATCATGTTTTATTAACAATGCGAAGGTCATTTGTTTACATATTATAGGTTTACTTGATTTCATTAAATTGTTTCTTAAAACACTTCAAGCAATTTTTTGGTTGCCCCATAATTTGTAACATATATAAGTATATCAATAAACAATATAACAGCTCTGAGAAAGATATGCAGACTATTCAATGGGAAGTAGTCTACCATAGGTTGTTTAGTGGGAGAGTGGGAATAAATCACAACTGAATTGGGGTAGAAGTCAACACATTGAAAAGAAATAATGTTTGGGGAACAATTACATGTTTTCCATTGCCCGTTTAGTAATGTGTTCTCTTTCAAGCTCTGATTTTTCCTGGTTTAGATACTCTAACACCTTTGCTAGCATATCCTCATCAAGATACTGCCTGTTTTGGGTGTCATCAGTTTCTCCAGCCATGGAAAGCCTTTTGCTGAGTGAAGCCAACTTCGCAGCCTCCTGTGGTGCCAGCTGATTTAGGTGCTCCCTGATGGCCTGGTCCAACTGGTCATCTGTCTGCAAGTTGCTCTCAGAAGCTGGAACTGGAACTCTTTTCATCTGGCTCATATTGATAACTTCAGGATATTTTGCCAACACCTTTGCCAAGTAATCCGCCAGCTCTTCATCCTTCTCATTCAGTTTCTCATACTCCAGTTGTTGCCTTTCCAAATCATTCAACCAGGCAGCCTTAGGAAACGGGTGTCCTTTCAATCTTCTGGGAACGTAAGACAGTCTTGGCAAATCATTTTCTTGATTAAGGCTATTTAGGAAGTAGGAGGGATTCTGATTAGCTAAATTGTCAGTTCCCAGAAGATTGACTATATCTTCAACATTGAGGTCTTCAGGTAGATTTTCTGGAATAAGGTTAAGAGGCTGCTTCATGTACCCATTTTTAGAGTTTACATTATGTTTAAATATATCTCTCTGTCCTAGATTGGTTTCGGTGATTTCTTCAAGGTCTTCTGGGAATTCTGCTTCTTGCTCAGCTTCCAACCTTTCACTCTGAAGCTGCTTTTTTTCTCCAGCTTTCAACATGTCTATTAAATCCTCAGGAGGAATTTGTAAATTCCTTGAGATTTCTATCAGCTGAGCTATAGACTGAGGATCGAGTTGCTTATCCAAAAATGTGGGTGCTCTTTTTTCCTCAAGTTCTGCTCCAGTCCTTAATTTTCTATTCCCAGCACCACCCATCAGCCTCTTCAGGTAATAATTCATTAACTTTGAAACATCCTCTGACATTTGATCTTTATTGTCTCTTCTTATTTCATCCTCAAGGAAACTGAGTTTCCCTGATCTTTTCATTTCATCATCAATCTCCTCTTCATGTTTATCTATTTCCTCTTTGCTATCTTTTATCTCTTCCTGAGTTTGACTTTCCACTTTTTCTTCTATGGGATTCCAGTCTTCTCCTCCAACCACATCTTCATAGGCAATGTTATTCACTTTATATACATCATCTTCATCATCTGTATACAATTTTTGGTCCTCATCCAACCTTTCTTTCTTGTGATTACTGGGTCCTGCCATCTTCCCCAACTCTTGAAACACAGACTCCAACGTAGCAAGGCTTTGGGGTGTGTATTGCTCTTCCACTATTTCATTAGTACGCTTGAAAGGACTATCTCTTGAACTGTCTTCATAGTGACCAAGTGGCATTTTGAGATGTTTTTGCCATCTCTCAGGCCACTTGTAAGCCTCATAATCATCAGTCCCTCCAGCTGGAAAATTGCTATCAGAACTCAGACCATAAAGTTTATTCTCCTTTGGCCCAACTTTTGACTCTTTCTCAGCTTGCCTCAAGGCTTCCAACATTACCTTAACCCATTGGGACTCATCTTCAGTCAAAGAATCCCTTAAATTATCTGGTAGGTGAACCTGATTTTTGCTTTCTTTCTTTTGCAGGAGGTATGGGATGCTCTGATAAGAGTTGTAATCAGGGCTGCTTTCTCCCTTGTTAGTTTGCTTGCGAAGATCTTCTATGTATTCCAAAGCCTTGATCATATCAGGATTTGGAAACCTTTGTAAGTTTTTCATTGCATAGTCTGGATCTTTCTGAAGCAGCTGATGCTGCTGGAAGGAAGCTCCATCAACCCAACAGATCAGGACAAAGAAAAAGGAGAGAGCTTCTCCAAGCTGGAAGGTTTTAGTTTCTGCCATGTTTAAAATGCTTCCTTGAAATAAAGTAGAAGAAGAAGAAAAAAAAGAAAAAAGAAGCATTTAACATATGGAGACAGTCTTAGGAAACTGACAAGTGAAATAGAAATTGGTATTTTAAACTCATCATGAAGAATACCACCAGTACTACACATGTTTTTATTAATTATTGAAACCGAATATAACTTGTGCATGGAAGCTGTATATTTTGGTGGAAATTTGAGGTTTTCTGAATCTTTTCTATGATTCCTCAGTTTGCTGGAAACTATCAGTTTCCTATGCTAGAAATTTCTTATCTCTATACTCAATGTACTTTATGAACATTGATTTCCCAGTGGCAGCACCAGAGAATAAAATATAAATCCTATATAGCTCATGAAATGGTGACCGAGGAATCTAGATGTCATTTTGATTATCAAAATGAAGGCCTCAAATGGTAAAATCAGTATATCCATATATTTAAATGCCATTTTTTAATATTTAAAATATTAAAACTGCATATAGAAATACTTTGTGAGATTATTCCATAGGGCGTGTAATTTCATGCCAGGGTAATAGAGCTGAATGATGCTATACTGCAATAAAATTAATGTAATGAAGTGGAGAACATGGCATTTAAAATGACTTGCAAGTTTATTTCTGTCATTACTGTCTGTGTTATTACTTCCTTTTTTATAGATCATAAAAAAATATTATTTGGATTACAATTGAATTTTAGTTACTAGGCTCTATGGGTGAAACATTTTCCTACGGGTAATGATCCCTTATATGAAGAACACACTATAATTTATCCCAAAGGTACAATATAATTTTACTGAATCCTTTAAAACCCATCTTGGAAATGAGTTCGAGTAGGTAGGTTCTGGGTGGTGATCGCATTCATTCATTGATTTCAGCAGAAATCGAATCAGGCCCCAGGACAGGCAGAAACATCACCACTGGCAAAAGTGAGCTAAATTCAGTTAGAATAGATCAGTAGAAGCCCAAGTTTAGTCAGTCTGTCCAGCTTATGTCAACCAATAGTAAACTCTGAAACAGAAGTGGGAAAAATATGCTTCTGACTAAGAAGAGTCCGGCACTGCTGCATATGAGGATATAGCCGCACAAGCCCAGTCTTGCGGGAAGCTGAGCACCCTTCACCCAGTGTAGCGAAACACTGCCATCACTCATTCCCTGGGAGATGCTCAGACACTGATGCAACGGAGCTGTGAGACTGATGATTAGACACTTTTCTGATCCAGTTACATTAATAAGGTAGAATGATGAGAAAGAAATGATAGAAACCACTTTGATTAATGGACCTATTTTGGTTCCTTTGGATTTTGGCTTGGTAAAAGCATCCTGCTGAGACGTTGGCAATGCAGTTTATCATGAAAGACCTACACGTACCACTATTCACCCCCTGCTGCAAGCAGAAAGTGAGCGTGTATACACTCATTTCAGCTCACTTGTAATATTTTCCACTCAGTTTTTGTTCCTAACATGACTCAACTAAAGATAACTAAATATCCTAACTAAATATGACTAAACTAAATAGTTGAAGCAGTATCAGTTCTGACAGCTGCTTTTTGGTTTGTTGCTTTTTTTCCTGGGCAAGCTAACAGCTGTAATAGCAAACAATTTCCCTGAACATTTCTGACTTCAAGCCTGGGTACATTCGAGCATCGATTTTACAAAGGTTTAGTTCTAAACAACTGATTAGAAGGTCCCACCCTCCAGATCTGAGTTTTCCCTGAAACAAAGCCAAGACATCACTTCATTTTCTGCCACAGAAAAGGCATTAGTCCTATACATAAATTTACTTCTCCCTGAAGAAAGAAAACACTTCACTACTTCTTGCAGCAAGTAAATGAAATTAAGATTTTCTTTTCTGTCAGAGAGACTGGTTATGAATAGAGTTAGTTTGATTAGTGTATGAGAAACTGTCCTTTCCAAGGGGTGGGGGAAGGGAGAGTTGTTCCATAATTATCTGCCAGGCACCTCCCACTTACAGACACAAGGAACTCAGCCTCCTTCCCTGCACACAATTGTATTGTTACAGCCTTTGTAAGAGTCGTCAGCATCCCATTAGAATCAAAGTGTGCATAGCAGGGCAGGGTTCAGTTTAGTGTTCCACGCTAAACTGATGTTGCTCAATGGGATATTTCTGCAGCAGGAATAACAGGGCATTGGCTTCCCTTTGCATATTTTGAGTGCATTTGTCTCTAAATCAATTTTCACTTCTATTTCATTGGTAGATGATACTTAAAAGCCTGGTTAAATGGATCTGGGAATGATTTCTTTTAAAAGCTTTGAGTTCATGTCATAAAACCTCGTCATTAAATATACTGTGTTATCTAGGGTTGGAGGACTCCTCCCCAGTCTTTCAGACTTTAATCCCATTTAAACAAAACAAAAAAAACAAAACAAAATAAAACAAAGCAGATAATATTTTTTACTATCCTTAGGATCTATCTAAACATTTTCTTCTGTGCCTCTCAAATTACAATATATTAAAATGGCTGTTTTGTCTGCAGATGGATGATCATGAAGCTAGCCTAGATGAGGAGCCTAATAGCTAATAGCTGTTCTATTAGCACCTAACAAGCAGGGAAATCATCTTTTGGCCAACAAAGATTGAAGTTCCTATTTACAAATTAGGCAGTCATCGAGTTCACAATCTAAGGTACAAAGGCAATGCAGACTGGCAGAAGTTCCCCCAAAACAGACTCAAAAATAAATCTCCTTTCTGGGATGTTTCCATGGTAGCACTAATTTTCTCTCACGATCTCTCTCAGAGGTTGCCTCTGATGTAAATGCAATGTTTCCAGTAAGAAATTGGGATGAAAACTCATAAGTCTTCCTATGGATGAGTCCCTGCCCTGGGAGTCTAAGGCGAAATCTGACAGCGGTTTTCCATAAAGAAAATAAAGAAATATATCACACACTCTTCCTTCCACTCACTTTTGCAATAAATAACACAACTGCAGTAAATTTCCCTTGTTTTTAATTCTATCCAACCCTTTACCCTCTGCAAGGGACTCAAAACATGAACAAAAATAACAATAGGGTGAGGAGAAAAGGAAAAAACCCACCCCCAAGCAGTTCTGAATGAATATACCGCCTGTGTATGCATACATCTGGAAAGTTGGTCAGATGTGTTTGCATCCAGAGGAACCTCTTAGTCTGTATTTTGATGAGGCTGAAATGCCATGTTGGCAAGCTGGCACTCCTGAACACAATCATAAACAGAAACATAATACTGCCTGCCTTTGGCCGCGATAGATAGATGATATATAGATATAGACATAGATGATATAGATGATATGGAGATATAGATGATATAGATATAGATATAGATATAGATATAGATAGATATAGATGATATAGATAGGTATAGATGCAGACTGTATCTCTCACTATAGGTCTATATTTTGCAGACATATGTTTCATCACCAATGCCAGCTACAGCCCATCACCTCTCTGCTGTAAGCTCGCGTTTTAGCTGAGGCTCTCTCTTTGCCGTGGGTCCCTCCCGGGTGACAGCCGGTTCCGCGGTTCCCGGCCGCCCCCGGCATAGCCCCTACCTG
This sequence comes from Psittacus erithacus, assembly GCA_009867235.2. Taxonomy (NCBI): domain Eukaryota; kingdom Metazoa; phylum Chordata; class Aves; order Psittaciformes; family Psittacidae; genus Psittacus; species Psittacus erithacus. The sequence goes on from WYDI02013373.1 coordinate 26,206, forward strand.
CCAGCGCCGCTCCTGCCGCCCCTGCCGCCGCCGCCGCCTCTTTCAGCACCGGACAGCGCCCGCTTATACTGCCCTCGCCGTCCGTGACGTCAGCAGTGCGCTCACGCTCCTCCCGGGCGGCGGAGCCTCGGCCCGGCCGCGCCGCGCCCGTGGGGAGCGGGTGGTGGCCAGCCGCAGCCTCCCAGGGAGCCCCCCGCTGCCGTCAAGGGTAGAAAGAACACGGGGAGGGGAGGGAGATAAAGGGGAGGTAAGGGGCGGGGGGGGAAGGAAAAGGCAAAAGAAGAAAGGAAAAAAAGAGGATAA
>WYDI02013374.1:0-51879 GCA_009867235.2 Psittacus erithacus
CACAAGAGCAGAGTAGAGGGGCAGGATCACCTCCTTCAATCTGCTGGTCACACTCCTTTTGATGCAGCCCAGGATACGGTTGGCTTTCTGGGCTGTGAGCGCACGCTGAAGCTGGCTCATGTTCATTTTCTCATCAACCAACACCCCCAAGTCCTTCTGTGCAGGGCTGCTCTGAATCTCTGCCCAGCCTGTAGCACATATGAGTGTTTGTTGGGTATAAGCAAGAGAATTGCCAGCTATCATCAGTAGAAGATTAAAATAAGCAAAACCACGAGACCGTAATATTCGAGTTCAAAAGTAACCCTAAACTTTTCATTTAAATATGGCTATGGTACAATTTCACTACCTGTGACAGATGCTTATTACTAATTCCTTCATAAGACATAGAGGGATAGCCACTGTTAGACGCTGTTAGATTAAGTGTCAGCTCCCTGCCCTCAAAATACAAGTTGTAGAATAGATGTGCTGAAGAAAGCAACAGGTAGAGCTAGTATGGTGTACCACTGTGCAGCTGTAGTTGAGTCTTCCAAGGAGTCCATTCCCATTTTTTGTGCTCCTGGAATACAGTTACTTGCTGCTTGGATTTCTGGAGTACAGACAATATTTTTAAGCAGCTTATTGTCACTTGTAACATAAGATTTATTTATAACACAACTACTCTGAAAATGGTTCCAGAAGGTGAGCATTACTTAAGGGGGGTCTACAATTTATTTTGGAATGCTACTAGTTTCCATGGTGCTATCCCACGCACCGTGCAAGGGAGCACTGCAAACCAAGCACTCATGGACCCCACCCCCCCAGAGGCTGCAGTTTAAGTAGGCGACAAGCTGACAGCTGAGAGATATACAACAGAAGCAATTAAGGGAACTCCAGGGAAAAATAGGTAGAAAACAACATTAAAGGAAATTCACCTCCTTTACAGCAGGATACATTCTTTTAGTTAAATCAGATCACCCAATTTAGATGAAAGGATTAATTATAAAATGAATAGATAAATAAGCTTTGAACAAAGCTCATCTTATATAAACAAAGCATATAACGATTTATATGAGGTAGGAGCATTTGAGTTACCTTTAAATCCAATGCTTAAACTTAATTTCATGTTCATTTCTAATTTTAGGGAAGTTGCCACAGAGGGTTAGAGTGATAGTCATTTAAGCTGATACACCATCGGAAGAGTAGCCAATACTCGTGTATTCAAGAGAAAGGCACAAGCACCCCTCAGTCTCATGTCTCTGGCAACATATGCCAAGAAAGGCAGCAAGGAACCACCAATTAATTCGCACCCAGAGAAGCTATTGGTAACAGCAGCAGAGACTATAGTTTCAGAGTGACATATCCGTAAGTTGCAGTACTTGCCCACATTTTAGGATTAGAACATCCGAGCACAAGGCTTAGAAGGCATTCTTGCCTGTGTGGACATGCAGCTAAAAATCACAGGAACCTTCCAGACAGGAAAAAAAAGGGGGGCGAAGGAGAAAGCAAATACAGACTATCTTTCTCTACTGGTTGCAGAGGCAAAGCAAGAATGTATTTGCCATGTTGGCAGAGCCGGAGACAGGCAAAGGGGGGATGGGAAAGATAAGGGCCTGCATTTGTGTCCTGCTCTTTGGAGGCCTGTTTGTCTACAGGGACTTGTTCAGCACATCAAAAAATGTATACTCATGAGACGAAGGAGTTCGGGAGGTTAGGAATGGAATGTACCAGTCTGTAACCCTTGTGCTCAAGCAAAAAACACATTTCAAGAAAATATTTTGCAAACGCAGAGTTCCAGAATGAGCAGAGAGTGCACAAAGAAAACATTTTTCTTTCTTTTCCCCTCCTCCTCAAGAAGACATCAGTGCATTCTTTGGGCAGAGAGTAACAATTCCTTCTTTAGCCTTGTGCATTTGCACTGTCTCTTTTTTTAAAATATAATTCGGCTCATCTCTTAGCAACAACTTTAGGCACTAAAGGAATCTGGCTTCTTATTCTCTTGTAAAGCACAAGCCCTTTTGTGTCAGTTTATGTTGTTCCAAGTGCAAAAAGGATTTTTTTCCCCTCTTTTCCCAAATACCTGTCACTTTTGTAGGATAAATGAAGCTTAACTTCCAATCTCGTAGCTTATAGAAATATTTTTAATAATTCTTTGTCAAACTAGCTGGCTTCATAGCTAGATTTCCTTCTCCAAACCATCATCTTCATGATTAATGAACTGCCTATGAGAGAGGGTAGATTTTTACACTGTTAAAACATTTAGCCTATATGTGTATAGTAGTAAAGGTACAACAAATCACAGAAGTCCTTGATCTAGGTAATATATAGGGTATTAGTATGAAATATTTCCTATCCAAAACAACTGTGTTCCTAACCCCCTAGACCTACCACCAAGCTGAAATGTGTGGTTTAGTTCAGACTGGATTTTCTTTATTGGATAGGGAATGCCTATTAGCAGAGAGACAAGGAGACAGAGGTAGATACTGCTGTCAGACCTATAATTTTTAATTTGATTCTTAATTGTAGTTACTCCTTGTCTATGACAGCATAAGCAATAAAAGTATCACACACACACCCCCAATTAGATACCAGTATATTATAAACCAGCATATCTAGATTGACCACAGTGGAACAATTTTGTTTTCCAAAGTACTGAACCTAGTTCCAGTTAAGTGACTTAAAAAATTGATTAAAAATACAGCAGATGGGTTGCAGAAGCAATAATAATTTGTTTCTGAAACCTAATAGTCCTGTGTTATCTGGAAAAAACTTTACATGGGTCCAGTACAGTTATTACAGACTACAGAGAGACATCAGCAAGCCTAAAATGGAAGGGATGCACTTTTGTTGCCATATATATGATCTTCCTGCAGCTTGCCAGTTTGGCACTTCTTTGAACATCATATGAAACATTATCAAAACCAAATAAAATCACAGGTCATCTGGATCATACTTTTCTTGCAGTATAACAATAGGGAAATGATACTCTGAGTGGGCCTTTTTCAGAGTCACCCTGAGCACTGTCCCACACCACATAAACTTCCACCAAGGAGACCAATGCTAGAATTAGTATGAGAAGCAAAATTATATCTTTCCTTAAAAGAATGTGTTCCAGCTTATCAGAGCAAAGGTCACTGGAAAAGCAGTGTGGCTTAAGTTGTGGTTCGCTGCTGCTTGCATGCACAGGCATCTTTTGAAAAGGCTTCTAAATTCCCAAAACAAGAATGTGAGGAAGGGGTGAAAGTATCAAAGTCTATTTTTTTGTTTTCATTCACTATCTCTCAAATGCAAAATACAGTACAAGTGAGGGCTGCTTCATGTTTCTGGAACAAATTTTCACACAACCCAGAGACAGCTGATGCACCCAACAGCTGTATTCTTTTCCCTGACAGTTTAGACTCACAATTTTAAGTTCAGGGACAACACTGATAGAAATGAATATGGATGCTGTCTACAAAAACCAACAGAGGATAACCAGGTATAGTTTAACACACAAAACCAAACAAAAACACGCCAATCTCACCCCCCACTCCCCAAAAAAAAGAAAAATTTCACAGCCTAATACTATTCTTTCTTTTGTTTCATTCTGATTAGGGAGTTTATCAGTTTAGGGATCTTTCTCATATACATAAGAATTAAAGATCTAATGCATTGTCAGATAATACAACCAAGTCCCTTTCTGTGATTCAGGCTAGTCCTTCAGCCTAATTTTATGCCCATAACACACCACATAAACTACCGTAAGATGTTTATATCAGCTTTAGAGAAGCTTTATAATGTCATCAACTGTTTTCAGATGCAGGCATAAGAGCCACACTGAATTTCTCACTAAAATTAATGAACTGCAATTTTTGTCATTGAAATGTAAAAATAAATTCTGAAATTCTGCAGAGACACATAAACAAAATACCAAACAGAAGCAGAGTTGCTCAAATTTTCACAGTATACCCTCGTATGGGATGTTAGCAACCATGCCATCAAGAAGGGAGGCCATTCTGTCAGTGTCCTGTCACTGCCCTGGCCACCTGCTCGAAGTCGTTAAGAACCTGATTGTTAGATGGCCCCAGCTGTCCATTTTCTGTAAGTGGAAGCACTACTCAGGTACCTGACCCAAACTGTCAATCCAATTAACCCTTCTCTTCAGTTCCTCTATTCATAAACAATAAACAAGGCAAAGACTATATGGATTAACTCCAGTTTTCATTGTAGAGAATGAATGCTACTCCTAATTTAATACATAAACCCCAGTGCTAATAAGATTTTCAAATCAGTATGAGCATTTTTAAATGCCTTTTCTGTATCTCACTCCAATGTTCTTTCATTACCTTCTTCCACAAGCTCAGGACAGAGTTGGATATTTAACAGGTACACAATCTATTATGCTGCTCACTCAGTCCCAGAACACTGTGACTTTTAGTTATTTTTATTTATTTTGCTAAAAAGAACATGTCCTTTTCCCCCTTCTGATATTTGGAGGATTTTAATGCTGAATTTATGTTATAGGGCATACTGAGTACTGAAGAGGTAGAAATATTTTTCATTAATAACACATTTTATTGTGATTAGAAATAAACCCCATAACAATTTTAGTGTCCTGAAGGTACCATGATTGTTTAACTACAAGTGTGTTTTAGAGACTGCAAGCAGAAGAATTCAGTAGCTAATAGTAGAGATGCCATTTTTTAGACAACTGGTCATAGCTTTTAGCTGTCTCAATTTACTTGCCCAGTCCAAGGTTGTATAAATACACATTGACTATCTATATGCATACTTGGTTGTGGCCTGCCAAATCATATTTCTAAAAACACAGTGCAAACTAACAGTACAGGCTGCAAACATAGCAAAGATTAATTGAAATTCATTGTCAAAGAGATCCCCTGCAATTCCTACAACTCCAAATTTTGTCAAAAAGCCTAAAGAAAAAACTGAAGTGCTTATGAGATACTACAGCAATTACATTCAAATATAGAAGCCTAATTTCAAACACTGTAGCAAGAGTAGGGCATGAAGGCATTGTCACTTCAACAAAACTGTCCAGAGTATGATTCAGAATGCAGTGCACTACAGCTTTTAAAATACCAATGGAGAGGATATTTCTAATGAGAAATAGTAATTGCTGACATTTATTAGCAGTGTCCGTGCTGAAAAGACTCTGAAACAGGCCCCAAATAAGTGAAGTTAAGCTTAAAAATTAATTACTGTCATATGGCCATAATCTAAGCTAAAGCTTGTGTCAGTGATTGTGGGGAAAAAAGGAGGAAAAAGACCTCATAGATTAAGAAATTACAGCTGTGGTTTGGAATACACATGAAGGAGTTTTTCTGCAGCTCAGTGGAAAACAATCACTTCTAAGGAAACAAAGCAATACAAATTGTGGCATTCAAGAAGCACAGCACCCTACACTGGATGTATTTCATTAGTTTTTTTTGTGACTGATGACTAGTTAGATATATTAAGTTTGATATTTTAAAGGGAAATAACTTGAGAGTCTGAAAACACCACAGTTAAACAGTTAAAACACCACAGAGCCTTGAAGCCTACAGCATTTCCTTTATCAGACCTAGAAAAGACCTGTCTCTGGAGACAGGAAAAAAATTAAAAACTTTAAATGAGAAAAAGTTACGTTTGTGGTTTGTGGAATAGTTTCTCCAAGGAAGACAGATTATTTTGGATAAAGTTATTCAACTTTTTTTTCTTTCTGCTTCCACAGAGGACATACATCTTCACTTTCCTTCTGAGCTCACGAGTCTTCATTCACCCACATGAGCTCCTGGCTAAAGTGGGACAGCTCTGCATTAAACAGAAGCAGCAGCTAGAAACGGGGATTGAGGCAGAAAAGGTAAACGAACCATTATGTCCTTCAGTTAGCTGTGCTGCTGTTGTTTATTTCTCACTCTCTTGTTGTAAAGCTTAATCAACTGGTAAAGAATAAATTGAAATTGTAATTGGCATGCATTGCTTGATACAATTCTACTTGGATTTTTTGTCCTGAAGTACTGTTGCTTCTTTGTTAGCATGAACATAGGCTATGTACTACCTTACCAGTTGGATACAGTGGCTGGAAATATAACTTTGCTACAGGTCAGTGTTGTGGACTAGTACAATGTTTATCTGCCATGAAACTTGCCCCCCAAGTCATTTCGCACTTTTGAGCTTTTGCCAAGTTAGGTCTTTCTTGAATCTGATTCTCCTTTCTCCAGTCTCTTTCACCATCCTATTAGAGTTGAGTGCCCTACTGTAGGTTATTGGTGCAGTGTTTTCAGCTGATGTGAAAGTAAATCAGAATTACCTCTTACAAAAATTAAGGTATGCACTACTTAAAATGGTAGCCTGTGCTGACACATATGACTATGCAGTTTTACTACAACCAATTAAACCAAATTGGGTCAGTTTACGATACTCACTTCAATATACACATTTTCCATAATGGTGACACTTAGATGAATTTAAGGGCTTTTGACTGAAATTGAATTAACAGAATAGTCCAACCTGGGATGCAGATAAGAGCAACAGAAACAAGGATGAAATCAGCAAGTACTTAAAGACCTAATTTGTTCAAATCCCAGGCATGCTTTGGATCCATTCTTCTATGGTGAGAAATTACATCCTCACGTTCCTAATTTTCAGCATATTGTTGTCCCATTTTGTTTTCTCCTTGGTATATCACTACTCTTGAGTAGGAACTACAAAAAAGTAACTCTGTGGTTTGGCAATACAGAGCTTCTGACAGCAGTACAGACATCTCTTTCTCCCTTACTGTTCCTGGGGTGTAGTCTCATATTAAATGTCACAAAATTACTCCATAGGGAAAACTAACCACTTCATGCAAAATTACTTTCATACAGGTCAGTCCCCTGATCAACTCACCAAATAGCTATTTAACTTACCATGTAGGTGCTGGTAAATTCAAGGGGTTTGATAAAGAAGTTGCAGAAACCACTGCATCCAGCTTTGTACACAGAAGTCACAACTGTTCCCCTTGTCACTGCTGAACTAGTTCATGACTGAGCAACCTCAAACTGGCACTAAATTGTAATGGTTCCTCAGCAACAGGTAACTAAACAACAGAGGTAGAAATTTGTAAGAGATGCTGGGACCATATGAATCATGCAATGAGTAAAGCTGTAGACATATGAAGATGACTGCTGTCAGCAGCTAGGGTCAAAATATGTCTATAAAATACTTGGATTTAAAAATAATGGGATAAGATGAAACTTTTGTGAATAATGATACACTTACAAATTTTTCAAATGAAAATAGTATCTGGGGACTAAATCACCCAGCTGTTTAAAGCTATTAGTTGTAAAGTAGTATTATTCTGTCTTTTCAGCAGATGTTTTAAAAATCATGGCTTCCACTTTGAACAGGCTGTGGAATAGAGCAGCTCATACTCCAAACACCCACACTCTTACACCGTCTGCTGACAATTTGGAAATGGGCCTACAGGAAAACCAACAAACAGCAGGGTGACAGTAAAACATGAGTGTTTGGGAGGCTGCTTTAACTTACATGCTTTGCTGGTTGCTTTTCCTACTATGCCGTTGATCCCTTTCTACCCCCTTAATATAAATTGTAATGTTTTTCCTACCCACTAAACACAAAATTCTTGGAAAACACTACATAAGCTTCTGACATACCTCTCAAATGACTATTTTGATGTCCTCTACTGCAAGCACCTGTATGTTTTACAGAAAAGTTCAGCCACTAGTATTCACAAACATTTGTTTTTCTATCTGGCAACACATAAAAACTCATTTCATATGCAGCGTAGAAATTCTCAACTCCAGACACTCTGTGTATTCATAGTCATAACCCATTAAAGTATCATCAGCTACCAGCACCTTCTAATTAAGTAGCTTCATAGCAGGAAATAGCTGGCAAAAGCAGTTAAAGCAGCTCTGATCGTTTCTGATAGTGTTCGCTTACACAAGTCTCTTAAGATGGGAAGCTGGCTGACTTGTTGTCTGGATAGCATAAGAGCTGGAAAAGTGGCAAGGAGTCAGGTTTTGAGGTTACACATCACAATACTTACCATTCGTTTGTTTTTGACATTACTGGCTAGCCAAAGAGTCCTACAGAACACAATCCAGAGCAAAGCAGACTGAAAAGAAAAATACTCTGGGATGTCATGAAGCCTGCTCAGAGCTCCTTTGGCCACTCATAAAAAGGATGGGCTTCACAGTTTAAGGCTTCAATTATAATATACAAGTCAGAAGTTAAACTTGGCCATAAAGGATAAAATTTGACTCCCCATAAGTGCATTAGAGGTTGGAAAGACCCAAACTAGACTGTCACAGGAAAAAAATCCCACTTATATAGTATTATTCAGTGGAAAAACCTGTTGTTAAAACTGTGGTGCATAATTTCTGCAGTTTGAGGGTATTTTTTAAATCAAAAGTTGAAAAACTAAGAAATAAAATGAGAAAATAGAAATTAATTTCTATTAAGCCTGTCTTGAGATCCATAAGTCCTATCAAAAACATTATGATTTCCCTTGGGTTTTGGCACCACTAAGTGCTCCTTCTTAAAATCAAAAATCAAAACAATACTTACAACTGGGTCATTGTCATTAAACCTCTCTTTCTTACAAGTGCAGTATTGCTATTGCTATTCTTTCTAATTAGTAGTTGTTTCTCAGTCCTGCCTGTCTTATTCAGTACAGGGTTGATTCACAGTACTTAATAGAAGTATTTTTCTTCTCAAATATTTATGTGAAAAGCATTCCCACAGACTCAAGAGAACTCTTTGTCAGGCCTCACAAGGAAGCTCACATCTGGGGTAGGACTACAGAAAGAACAGGTTGGTAGGTTTGTTGTAACCATGGCAAAAAGGAAAATACATGCTGCTACCCACATATCTGTGTGATTTTTATCTAGGCTATCACAAATTACATTTATCGAGCCTGTCACGCTGCTTTGGGTTTCATCAGAGTGTACATGAAACAGGAAACTCATGTTTTACTTTACTGATGTTTTATAGCATTACTCTCAGAAAGCATACCTTATTTTCATTAACATTAAAAGCATTTGATAAAACATTACACCTTTTTACATCTGAAGAGTAATTACATGACAAATAACATTGTTTGCAGTTTGTCTTACAACAGATGCCTAGCTTTCCATCACGATGGAAGAAGCAAATCCTAGCAACTCATGAGCAGATACATAAGATAGGAGGTCAGTGTTCATATAGAGATGCTTGACATGGCCTAAGAATGGATTTTGGAACTTTCCTGCCCACATCCATCCCTTTTAAGTTTCAGAACTTAAAAAGAAAGGCTAGTTAGGATAATTAATACCAAAAATCTGTTCCATAGCAGCTGTTGATGAACAGAAGTAGAGTATGCATACACTTGTTAACTTAATTGAAGCAAACCACACTGGCTGGCTAATTAATTCTCTATCACCACCTGCAGATTATTCTTTTAGTAATGTCAGGCTCCATACATTCCTTAGCAAAGAAGTATAAATTGTATTTTCCCCAAGGCCAATGACAATGTGAGTTCAGAGGACAGACAATTATAATCTGGAACTCTGTCCTATACTGTTCAGAAATACCTTGAACATGAGCTCCACAGAAGCGGCATAAGCAGACATTACTTTGCAGGAACGTCTACTGCCAGAGAAAAGCGATGATTTCTTTTGCCCTCTCTATACAACTATTCTGTGCTTCTCTCACAAAGAGGATTAATTAATGCTATCAATAAAAACAGGAAAAGAATGCTAGCAGATTGAAGTTTGCTGTTCTGGGAGTAAAAGGGCAAGAAAATTCCCTTTAGACTTGCAAGAAACACTGGTCATTTTCAGATTGGGGATTCAAGTGTACATGATTTAACTTCAGAGTTCTTATCAATCATTATTGATATTACATTGACTATATGTAAGTGAGATGTAAAGAAATGCAGAAAAAAAAATAGCTTAGTTTGGTTGACTTTTGGTTTTGATCAAATAAACTGAGACAGTACGACGATCAGATGATGTTTTGGCAGGAGTTCCTACCAATTCTTGGAACACAGTCTCTATTTGTCTTAAAAGAAAATACACCAATTTCCTGTAGTGACACTCACATGCTAAATCACCTTCTGTAACCCCTAAGAGTGCAATGAGGAAAGCACACTGTGCATGGGGGAAGCAGCTGCTGTGTAGTGGAACTTCTATAGCTTGCACAAGTGGGAAGGTAAACACAAATGAGAACTTCCCCTTTTTCTTCAGCAGATCACAAGCTGGGTGGAAAGAGAAATACAACCTGAATAAAGTTTTGATTCTTCTGGTTTGTTAAAGGTGTTCTTAGCACTCATACTCCCAATTTTACAGGAGTGCTTCCTCGGATTTACTGATGCTGCTGTCTATTGTTAGCATAGTGGAATAATTGGCATTCAATTTGGTTCTAACTGATGAAAAGCCTTAAAAGATTAATGGGTAACAGAAGAACTTAGAAAATAGCTCTTCCTTCCATTTCTATGGTTGACAGCCTTTTGAGTAAGAGCCAATACTTTTTATTCTCAAAGTCTATCTAGATTTAAATGTCATGGAGAGAACACACACATCTTTCCTGACATTCATTGATTTTAATACACAACTCAACATGGAAGGTCTGATAAATTCTACAGAACAAAAATGTCTTTGTGAATGTCTCTTACAAAAGGTGCTTGCTAGAGTGCTGCAGTTTGTATGCATTTGAATTCAAACACTAAGGTACTGTTGCCTCAGATGGCATAAATCAGCAAAAGTCCCATTGACTTCAATCAAGTAAGTCACAAACTAATCTGTCATCTTCCTGTTTTCATACAACTAACCTTGAAAATATCTTTACAGTGTTTGGTAAGAGGCATTACCAGCTATCATAAAAGGAAGATAAATCATCCTATTTGGGAAACTAGCTCACAGTTAAATATATTCTTTTTGTCCTCTTCACCTATTATTAATGCAAAGTATTTTCAAGGGTGTCTCTAGTTTGTGTGAACCTTCAGGTAATTTACTCTGCAGTCAGAAAAGGCTTTGGTCAGTAATCAACTCATTATCTCTTTCTAGGCAAAGCTAAAATCCTTCGCTGCCAAAATCATTCAGCTCTTGAAGGAATGGACTGAAACTTTCCCCTATGATTTCCAAGATGAAAAATCCATGAAAGAATTGAAGGAGATTGCTCACAGAATCACACAATGTGATGAGGTAGGGATGGAGAAACATTAAGTGGCAAAGCAATATTTGTCAACCTTTAAATATACAAACCCTTGCTCCTGCTTGTGGTATTTTTTTAAATAGACTAGAGCAGCAGTTGCTATGCTGTCAATGTAAGTGCAGGACATGGGCTGAGAGATGAACTTAATAGTCCATTACCAGAAACTGTCTACTGTATAATCAAGTGTAAGAGAAAGAGATAAAATATGAGAAATGGATGCAGTGCAAAAGGAGAAAGGAAAGTGACTACAGTGGCACAATATAGTTGACTTTCATCATGACTTACATTCCATCCTTTCCTGCTACTCTGAGTCCCACAAACCATATCAGCTAGTTGCATCAAATGGGCAGAGAAGTGATTCAGAGCAGCCCTGCAGAGAAGGACCTGGGGATGCTGGTTGATGAGAAAATGAACATGAGCCAGCAATGTGCACTTGTAGCCCGCTGCCTGTATAGTGGCCTGCATCGAAGAAGCGTGCCAGCAGGTCAAAGGTGGTCCTGCCCCTCTACTCTGCTCTCATGAGACCTCACTTGGAGTACTGTGTACAGTTCTGGTGTCCTCAGCAAAAGGACATGGAGCTGTTGAAACAAGTCCAGAGGAGGGCCACAAGGATGATCAGGGGGCTGGAGCACCTCGCATATGAAGACAGGCTGAGAAAGTTGGGGCTGTTTTGCCTGGAGAAGGCTGCATGGAGACCTCATAGCAGCCTTCTAGTATCCGAAAAGGGCCTAAAAAGATGCCAGAGAGGGACTCTTCACTAGGGACTGTAGTGATAGGACAAGGGGTAATGAGTTCAAACTTAAACAGGGGAAGTTCAGGTTAGATATAAGGAAGAAGTCCTTTACTGTGATGGTGGTAAGGCACTGGAACAGACTGGCCAAAGAAGTGGCAAATGCTCTATCCCTCAGTGTTCCAAGGCCAGGTTGGACAAAGCCTTGGACAGCACGGTCTAGCGTGAGAGGAGTTGGAAGTAGATGATCTTAAGTTCCTTTCGAGCCCTAAATGTTCTATAATTCTATGTATTCTTGCTCAAGGTAAAGATGCTTATTATTTAATATTTCATTCCTAGCTCCTAACAATAATCAGCAACTGGTTTGTTGCTATGTTTCAGGTGACATACACAATAATTGCACAAAAGAAACTTTGCTACCTAGTCAGTCATCAGCCTTAACAGCTCTGAGTTTTGAGCCTATGAAGAAAACTAGGCCCCACAAGACTTTTGTAAAGTAAACAGATAAATCAAAATCAAATAAAACAAGGGCTGATGGTTTTGTTTTGTTGGTTGTTGTTTTGTTTCCAACACTCACAAAACTGACACTTTTTCCTCATTGAGAAAGTCACTAACTACCAATAGACAGAAAGAAGGACTGCAAGGGAATTAATTATTAAGCATTTGTATGAACATGAAAGGCTTACTCATATAGAAGTAGAAACTGCTGCTTGTTTTTAAACCCACCACCTCAAGATATTTGAAAACTAGCAGGAAATAGAAACTGTTGTTTTTCTGTTGATTCATGTATAGAGAAAATGAAGACCAACAGGTTTGACAGCTCTGCATGAATCAGCAATAGGACACAATACGATTAGGTGCTACTAAGTTGTCAAAAGGAAGTATGTCAGTTTTATTGCATAAGCAAAGCTGTTTACTTGGATGCCACTACAAAATGTCAGTCCCTGAGAGTAGGAGGAGAAAAGGAAATAGGATTGTAATATTCCTTCTATTTCTTTTGTAGACAAGGGCAAAAAGGTTTATGTGTGTTGGCAAATACTACTGTGAAAGGGAACTTGGCAGAGAGTTATTTAGCATTTGTATCTTAGTATTTGTCTATCACTTTGAACTAGAACGAACTTATGATCTTTCTTTCTCTTCCCCTTTCCTCCCACTCTGATATGTATGAATAAATTGTCATTTGAGAAACACAAGCCTTCCTGAAGTGGCTTAGTCCTCTGGCATCTGAGGAATCTAATGACATCCATTAGTTACAGCGTCACTATGTTGATTTGTAGCCTTGTTAAGGGGATCAAACTTGATCAGTGAAGAACAGTGCCACATCTGACCCCTAGGAGACATAATTAGACAGTGACAAAAACCAGCTCTTGCTCAGTATTTGACACCACAATAAACTACCCATACTGTGCTTCCGCAAGGGATTATGGTAATGGTTTGAGGTTTTATTTTGTATTTTAAAGCTTTTTCAAGTCTCCTAAGACACTATTCTCCATACGTAGGATATAAAGCTCTGGAACAGGCTGCCTAAGGAAGTTATGAATACTCCATCCCTGGTGGTGTTCAGGACCAGGTTAAACAGAGCCTTGGGTAACATGGTCTAGTGTGAGGTGTCCACGCCCATGGCAGGGAGGTTGAAATTAGATGATCTTAAGGTCCTTTCCAGCCTTAACCGTTCTATGATTCTGTATAGTCAACTGAGAACTCATAGAAAGCAGTCAGATGGCTTGTCCTAGTGATAGCAGACAGCATATCAAATAGCTATAGGTACAGCCAGGGTTGTGCCCCAAGTACAAATATCTTGCTTGAATTCAAACAAGTTATTGTACTCTCATTGACTTATTTTCCAAAGTTGTAAGAAAATTTAGGGTAAGACTAGTAATGAAAGAAAACTGCTGAAAGTATAAGGGTATTTGTCTTAGTATTAAGATGCTAATAAATTTACAGTAGCTTAAGTAAGCCATAGTTTTTCTTGTCACTGCAGTTTCTTTATTTCCCTTCACATACTATCTGTGATACTCTCACCTGCCTTCAAGTTTTATTCTTGTCATCCATATCTAGGAAGTCTGCTTCCTCCCAGAGGTGTGGGTAAATCAGACGCAGCAGCTGAAGTAAAATGATTTACAATAGAAAGCTCAGGGTACCCGAGAGCACAATTAGAGCTTTATTTTAGCACCCTCCACACCCTGCTCCTTTGGCATTTCTGAACACTTGTAGCACAATATCACAAATGGCTCTAGCCAGCTGCTGTTCAGCAGTATCCAGTTGCCTTAAGATGAGCTACACTGCTTTCAGCTTTTCATTTGATTTCATTTGGGAGTCAGATTATTGCCTTATAAAGCAACACTCTGACACTATTATCACTTAATTATACCATGCAATATACAAGTATTTGGTAGTCATTGTCTCTCACATCTGCTACATAATTTCAGTCATCACTGCACATTAGTGGCTTCTTTGAGCAATCACAGATTCATTGCAGTTTTTTCTAGTGTATCCAGTGGACTGGCAGAAACCAACAGAGCAGGTTGTAAGGTAACAGTTATTCTTGTGGCTAATCAAGAGAAATAATTTGCATGGAAGCAACAGAGCAATTGTATAGGAAAGAGAAGGACTGACTATGGTAGAATTATGTTTTTCCAATTTCTAAGGAGCAGGAAGAACAGGATTGGAGAACCTAGGTCATTTAAAGCAGTAAGAGGAGGGATGGAGAAGCAGAAAACTGATCAAGTTAGCTCTTTGGAGTTGATTTCATAGAAGAATGTCTATAGGACACAATCAATTGGAGAAAGCATTTAGCGTGCCTTAGTTGTCAAAACACTGAGCAGATGGATTACAGTTCTATGGCTTTACCAGTAGGTATCCTTATTGGTCCTGTGTTTAAAATCTGCGCCTAATAAAAAGAAAGGCATTTTAGTTGTCCAAGAACATGATGTGCATTGTTTTTACCAAAATCTCTGTATACTGTAGTTGTTCAAAGCCAAGCCAGTGTATTTTAGGGATATATTCTTGGACATGTTAATTCCCTAGGGTCTGCTTGAGCTAGACTTGATAATCAATGGGTCTGGTCGGAATGAGAAGGAGCTTTTTGGCACCTTGTACACAGAGAATCCAAGAAGCCTTGTGCAAGCAAGTCAAGCACCTTTCACTTCATCCACTATTAAGCTGTTTACATGGATGTCTTTGAAATGGGGGTACTAGCCAAAAACTGCCATAGGGAGCAGACCAGCCGAGTAAGTGAAACAGAGCTGGGAAGGCAGGCAGGCATAACAATGTCATTATGAAGTTATATGGGCAGTTAGGACAAGTTAATTTGACATGGGATGATCAGCTCAGATAAGATGAAAGAAAAAGGATAGCAGGCATTTATTTTTTTCCCTGTCAGAAATCCTCTGGCAATCTGTGTCTGCAAGAGCTAAAGTTTTTTAGCAGTCACTGTTTCTACCTTTTGCTTAGGAAAATGGAACAGTGAAAAAGATCATTAGCCAGATGACACAGAATCTCCTGATGACCCTCTCTGCACGGAGCCAGTACCAGGAAATCAAAGAGAAATTCCGGCAACCTGCTACTGACAAAGGCACCATCCTCAAAACCAAGCCACAATCAACTCAAAAGGACATCCTGAGTGTGTGCTGTGACCCTCTGATCTTGGCACAGCAGCTGACCTATGTCGAACTGGTGAGGCACTAATTTGCATGAATGATTTAATTTTCCATTTAGTAAATATTAATATACTCATTGTGTAAACTTTGCTGTGGCTTCACTGAAAGCCTCCAGTGTAATCAAAAAGTACCAAGTAAGACCAATTAGCTACACCAATAGCACCTCACACATCTCAACTGTAAGAAGATGAAAGTTACAAAAATATTCTCCTAACTTTGGCTTTATTGATGCATTTTTCACTAAACTCTGTTTGTCTGTGCAGTCAAAATCTCTCATCTCTCCAAAACACAGGAAAGGGTGAGCAACATTTACCCGGAGGATCTGATGCAGATTGTCAGCCACATGGACTCCCTGGATAATCACAAGGTATGCAAGAAGGGGTGTGGAAGGAATAAGAAACAAAAAATAATCAGGGTAAAGAACCTCTGTAATCTGAGTACACCTTGTACAAGAAAGGCTGACATTATCTAACCTGCCTTAAGAAATACCCAGCAAGATTTTATCAGGATGTGAAAAGGACATTTATCCTTTGGTATGTCGACTTTATCATGCTACAGGATAGGATTAACATGTGGCCTGTTCTCTTACAGTGCCGAGGTGATGTGACTAAAACCTATAATTTGGAGGCCTACGACAATTGGTTCAATTGTCTGAGCATGCTGGTGGCTACAGAGATTTGTCGGGTAGGTATTCATAGAAAAAAAGATGGCAGAGATACTGGCCTTAAGGACAAGGGGCAGGCAATGGTCTAATAAAGATTTAAACATTTAGCAGTGCAATTAAAGATAATGGCCTTACTCAAGCATTAAATTATTTTCATGCTTATATGGTTGAGAGTTCATGGTCATGTTTGGTTTTGCATGTATTTTCTAGTTTTTTCTATCTTCTGTAGTAGCATTAGTCATGCAGTGAAATTAAACATGTGGAGTTTGAATTAGGAGCTCTTTTGGATTTATTTTGTTTAAATACATCCATTAATTCTTAAGAAGATACTCATCTTTATATACAGATTTACCAATAAACAGCTGTTCTTCCACTGCATTTAGATATCATTAGCACTGTCATGTATGCATATTTGTTGAAAAATCAGGAATAAGCTTTCTTTGAAGACTGAAAAGAAAGCAGACTACTGGAAAGGTTAAAAAAGTGCAAGAACAGTCTTATTAGAGGTTAAAATAATAAACAAAGAAATGGAAGGTTCACTGCCTCAAACTTTTTTCTTTCCCTGAATAACAAACTTTTTTTTATTCTTTGTCATTTTAGATTCCTATTAATATGCACCAATTCAAGCAAATGGGACATTTTTTCTCTATTCCTATTAGTCAGGAATTCTCCCTCTTCTATTCCTCTTCTGTGGGAATTCAGATTCCTAAGGGAATTTCATGAAGTCTGACATATCAATCCTAATCTCTTAGGATTTTCTGCTCTCACAGACATTTACTACAAAAAAAACACACCAAGACATCTTCCAGAGCTGGCTTGCATGGCTAATAGATTTGGTAAACCAGTCAAACAAAAAAGCTAAGCCAAGCCATTGACTACTGAATGATTTCCTTTCGATATAACATGGAAACTGAAGTATTTATGCAAGAGGTTGTGTTTTTTAAAAAGAAAACTGAATTCCCTGGTGCAGTCGTCTGCAGTCACCACTTGGGAGCCATTTTTGTACAAGCCAGAACAAACTTCCAGATGTAAATATAGGAAAGAGCTCAATAAATGAATGTAATCTAGGCAATAATACTAGCTTAAAATTGAAAAAAAAGAGAAAGAAAAGGAGAGAGAGAAAAAGATTGATGGCTTTTGGAAACAAAGTTTGGAGACAATGCCATATATTAATTTTGCTTCTCCATTTATATTAAAAGAAAAAAATCTGCAAAGCGGGTGCTCAGTGTAACTTGCTAGATTCTTTCAGCATAACTTGCTAGGTTATTTATTGTGCTAGCATGAATGGGAATTTGTACATTTGATCATCACCACTACCTGCTCTCAAAACATAATTTAAGAGTATACACTGTAAAACGAGAAAATTGGGGCATCGTAACTGTTCTCCCTCATATTCTAGTTATATGCCCTGGTCTTAAGTCTGCTTTTCCCCCTTCCTCATAGGTTTAGTGTTTTTTTGCATATATTCTTTGCAACAGCAGCTTCAGGTTATCTTCTTTTTCAGGTAATGGGAAATTGCCTAAAGTGTCCAGCCTGTTTGTACAAGATTCCCCAAAACATTGAACTTCATGAATAAACAAAACCTTACACTCCTCTACAGCTAGACAAATAATTGATAGTAGTCCCAAATACTTCTGCTCTTTTAATAAATTCTAATCTTAACAAAACACCTTCAATGCTATTATCATCATGAGATTTAGCTGGATCAAATCTTGAAATGTCTATTCAATCAACCCGTTACAATTTCTTTTACTGAGTATCCCATCCAAAATTCAGGCCATCCCTTCCCTCTTAACATATCTTTGGGGGTTTTTTCAGGTTGTAAAGAAAAAACAGCGTACAAGAATGGTGGAATTTTTCATTGATGTGGCAAGAGAATGCTTCAATATTGGAAACTTCAACTCAATGATGGCTATTATCTGTAAGTATCCTTAACACAGATGACAGAAGGCACTCCATTTTACAACCTGACTGTCAAGATGATGCTCATACTTGCCCTAAATCAGCTGACTACCTCAGCATGCACACTTCTACAGGGGCAGTATGTATCAGTGACAGATTAACGTGTGGGTGGGTAAGTGTTAGCTACAACTTCAGTTTCTCAAGTTGAACTGCCTTCCAAAATACATTGGTGCCAATACATAAAAAAAAACGGAGGGCTAACATAGCTGTTTAACTCAGTTGTTTCTTTCTGTCTTTTCTCTCCATTCAGCTGGCATGAACTTGAGTCCTGTGGCACGGCTAAAGAAAACTTGGTCCAAGGTCAAAACAGCCAAATTTGATGTTTTAGAGGTATGTATAAAGTTTAGACTTCACGTAGAAATCCACCAAATACTAATACCACACCAGAGGTTTGGATGAAACTAAGTCAGAGATCACCAAGGCAGTGGTCACCAGCATATAAACATTAGGGAGATCATTTCCTGAGTTTCAAACTCCTTACTTGCCTGCAAAATGTGCAAGCTTTCTTTAGGTTATTTCTTCCTAGCATATTTTTTCCAATTAGGTCGTTTTCACTCCAGCTGATGCAATTTTGCTACCGTTAAAACTAATAAGAGTACTCCATCTAGTGGAGATCTGAATGAAAACAATAATTAACTAAAACCATCACCACAAAGATGGATGACAGCAAGCTAGAATTTTGGTGGGTTTCCCCCAATAGACATTTCTCATTTCCTTTCAGGCTTTTATTAGCCATTGAAATAAAGCATAGGTGTAAAGCCAATACAGAATTCTCCTTCCAAGCAAGACAGAAGTTAGAAAAACCTGAATCCAGACCTCATAAGTATATGCTACTCTTATCTTGAAAATTTAAGAAAAGGGCCAAGGAATTCATAAAGAATGAACTCCCTGAAGGAAGGAAATATGTATTACTTGACTGCCTTTTCCCCCCCATAAAAACAGCATCACATGGATCCATCCAGCAACTTCTGTAACTACCGCACAGCCCTGCAAGGAGCAGCACAGCGATCTCAGACTGCCAACAGCAATCGAGAGAAAATAGTCATCCCGGTTTTCAACTTGTTTATTAAAGATATCTACTTTCTGCACAAAATACATACAAACCGCTTGCCCAATGGGCAGATAAACTTCAAGGTAGGACTTTGCTATTACAGAAACTGGAATGCTACTTAAAGCATTGTAAATTATAAACATTTGCCAGTTTTGAACTTCTAGTTCACTATATTACGAATTCCTTCAGCATTGCTATGATCTATGGTTTCACCAAATTTCTGTGAAAGCAAGTGCTTGCAGTTGTCATGTTTATATTACATATCTAGCAGATCCACAATTGCATGTACAGAAGAGAATCTAAAAAACTGCTGGAATATAATTTCCATCAGTTAAAAGGTTAGCTTTAAAAGGTACTAAAATAGCAACAAGAAACAGCATGAATAAGACTGAGGGTGTGAAACTGAAACAAAAGAATTAATAGTTGGAAGAAAACAGTATTTTAATAATATTATTTTAATTACCTCATGCAGAAGTTCTGGGAAATTTCAAGACAGATCCATGATTTCCTGACATGGAAGCAGGTTGAGTGCCCTTTTGAAAAGGACAAGAAGATTCAGAGCTATCTCCTCACAGCACCCATTTATAGTGAAGAAGGTAAAATCCTTTACTCAGCACTACAGTGAGTGAATATATTCAGTGTAGTGAGCACTGGACT
Source organism: Psittacus erithacus (assembly GCA_009867235.2). Classification (NCBI taxonomy): domain Eukaryota; kingdom Metazoa; phylum Chordata; class Aves; order Psittaciformes; family Psittacidae; genus Psittacus; species Psittacus erithacus. The sequence goes on from WYDI02013374.1 coordinate 19,878, forward strand.
GAATATGCAGATGAAAAAAGCATGCAAATATATTTAATATGTATTATCACTTCTGTATCAGCTTCTGAGGAAAATAAACTTCATTATGAAGTCTGCCAAGTTACACCTACTGTAACCTGTAATTTTTTTCCCTCTAGTTAACAAACTCATGTATCTGGCTGTTCATATTTTATTTACTAGCTCTGTTCATTGCATCCTTTGAAAGCGAAGGCCCAGAAAACCACATGGAGAAAGACAGCTGGAAAACACTCAGGTATGAAGCTTCCTAAGAACATGAGGTTTTTTTGGGCAGTTTGATTTTTGGTTTTTTACAGATACACACAGGCATGTGATCATTAACTTCCCTCTATTTGCATACACAGTTTAAGACCATTTTGGCCCAAATGTATTTATTTTTTAAAATTCAAATCTGAAAAATTCCATATGCTTTGGACATATGGGCACCTTTAAGTCATTGAAAACAGCTTTTCCAGCCAGACCAGTTCAGGCTGCAAGATCACTGCTGGGACTACAAGAGAATATGCTTTGTTTAGGCTATCAAATACAGTAAAAGAATCTGCATTTGTAGCAGTTTTCAGGCATGCTTTTCTCAGGGAAACAAATATATAGATATAATAATAAATTGCTATCATTTCTCATACCTATGCACTTATTAATCCTATAAAAAGGTGAAATTTTATATGAATGCTGTTAATTTTCAGCCTACTGTTAAGGGAAAAAGTCACAATGATTCCTCTTCCCTCTGAGAGGAGGAAGCATCTCTTCCATGTACATTATGAGATCAGCTAATTTAGATGAAAATTCTGAGGTCAAGGAAGAAAGAGAGATTTAGACCTTTGTAAATAATGTTAGATATTTAGATTTGAAAAACCCATACCAGATAAAGAATGAAGGAAGAAGCCTGTATGTTCTGGGCTGCAGTTGAGCTGCATTAGGATACTACTGTCCTAGACGAGACACTGCTTTCCAGTGATCCCAATGTTTCTTAAGAAGTCCGCATAAGCTTTTCATTTATGACACCCGCACAATGTAACTTGCATTAAATCCAGCGCTGTTCAGCATAGTTTAAAATGAGAGAACATCATATTGCCGCAGCGCATCTTAAGGACCTGAATAATGTTATTAAAGTTAAATTTTCATTTAAAGTCAGCAACTTTATTGGAATTCACAGATATATTCTACTTTGCAATGGCTGGAAATTTACCCCTTGAAGAAAGGCCTCCAGCTAATGATGCAAGGTAGATCTAATGGCCACCGTCACCAAAACGGTAACATTTTTTGTTGTTACAGAAAGATAATTTTATTTTTTATTACTTCTAGGACAACTCTGCTTAACAGAGCCTGAGATTCTTGGATCTGATCTGCAGACTTTGAAGCACACTGAATGAACATGTTTTTACAACCTGAAGGACTTGGACTGAGCTGAGAAAGACCTCACTGGCTGAGGTCTGTTTTGTATATACAGTAACTTTTATGAAAAAAATGTGGTAAATATTTCACATGTCAACCTTAAGGCACTTGAGTGAAGGGTTTTGGTTTTTTATTTTGAATACAAGGGCAGGGCCCTGTTCTCAGAGATGAAGTGTATGATGGGAGATGGTATCCCTGGGGAGATCTTATCTATTAGCATCCAAATTTTTATTTTTTATTACTTCAACCAAAATAAATAAAAATTAAAACACACTTCTCAACTAAAGCCAATGTTCCAGTTAAGTACTCCATTGGAGCAGTATCCTACAGAGCACTCAACATGTCTCTCTAGCTTTGAAGTAAAGGGTCTCCTTCAAAGCAGCGATACTGTTCACATGTGTTAGTGTTTGTACAGTCAAGGCCTTAGACATCTGCAGTAAGCATGTTCCACTCCTACATCAGAAAATAGTGCCTTAAAAGGTACTGGTATTGCTTAGTGTACCTTCTATTACACTGGACTGGAAGTAAAGAAAATAAAAATATGGATGTATTGAAACCAGCTAAAAAGTACTTTAAATAAAGTGGAGAATATGGCACATGAAGTAGTTACCTGCCCATAACATTGATGGTGCAGCAAACATATTTTTGTTACATGATTTAAAAAGATAAGATGGGGTAACTTGGGGAATGTGTGTTTGTGTGTGTGTAAGTGTGCGTGCACATGTGAAGATGCACGCATGTCTAATACTTCTGGGAACTATCATTTAAATTCTGGCTGTCAGAGTAGTTTGTGTTTTCCTTTTTAAAAGAAATCAGGGATTTTTTGTTTATTATTTTGTTTGAGAGAAGGATGTCTAACCTAGATTATCTCTGCAAAACAGGCTCAATATGTTTTTTTGAAACCAGTTTTTGGAAAATAGAAGTCATACATGAGCTAGGGAGAGGGAAATACTCAGATATCCCATTTGAAATTAAGGCTAAAATTTCCAAAGAAACTTAAGAAGATCTAATCACCACTGAGCTGGTCATTTAATTCCCTGGGTTCCTTTGAAAATGCTAGTCTGCTTTTACAAACCATTAAAGCAAAGAACAAGTATTAAGTTTTTCCTAATATTTTATAAGCCATGATTAATTGAGCCAGAACACATTGAAATCTAAGGGAAGACACCATAAGAGATTGGTCAAACCTTTGAACCCAGGTTAGTACCAAACTGGAGGTGATCTGTAACCCTACTGGCACTTACCATTTCTAATTTCTTCTCTTAGTCTCGAGTTTACACCTGATTTGGCTATTCAAATGAGCACCTGAGGAGCTTATGTTAAGTTGCAAGGTATTTGTTTTCAAGAAAAGAAAATATATAAAAAAAAAATATACAGTCTAGGACTTGGTTTTTTACCTGATCTCTGAATTAAGAAGAAAAAACTCGAAACTTATTTTGATGAAATGACAAATTATTACCCATTAATATCTTCTGTCCTTTACAGTAAGCATTCTCTTAAGGCTTGAGGGCTGGATATTTGTAAAGGTAATTACTTGAGCCAGGCAATTTGAAGTTTTAATTTTAAACAAGGCCCTCTAGAGTTTACAGTGGTTACAACCTTCCTTGTAGAGCCTCACAGAGGACCTCAGAACAAGCTTCTTTAAAAAGTATCAACTGCATGTAGATGGGTTTTCTCTTATTCTGCCTTCTGTTGAAGAAGGGGAAAGATTTGCAGGACCAAGGGTCTGGTTTGTTCCAGTCCAGTAGACTCTTCTTGCTGAGTGCCTACAACCAAGAGCAGTGCCACTGTTTCATGCAGCATCTAGGATTACTTAGAAATTATTTGCTGTATTGGACCTGTAGTATGGTGAAAAATTAAAGAGCCTTCCCTCTCTCCCTATTCCACTTTGACAAATATTTAAGAGTAAGTTGGGGTAAGGGAGGGAGACAGATCAACATTTTGCTATTCCCATAGCATTGACATCAAAGAGAAACAGAAGACAAGAACAGTCTAGAAAAGGGGAAAGGATAACTCTTATGATCTGCTGCTATTTTTCCTGTGCTGAAGTACTGACCTTCAGCCCTGGACTAGAGTAAGAATACTTATACTGTATTATCACAGTGTTTTGCACTTTCAGAGATGTTCTAGCTAGTAATGTTGTCGGACACTAGAAGAGGGATTGTATATCAGCTTTGTTTATGTAATTGAAATTTAAAAGGGATGCTTAAAATCTAAGAAAAATATATTTTGAAATGCAATTTTAGAACACTTTCTGTAAATGTATGAAAAAGCTTTCACATGAATGTGCACTTCACCAGTCAATTGGTCCTAGTATATACTTGAAATCAATGCAGTATCCACATTGGTTCCTGTTTATTTTTTCCTCCCTCAGTTTGATACATTCCTTAAATACTGTGTTTTGCTATTCTGAGCTGAAATGCTAAATATAAAGCTGTACCATAAAGCAGGATATTCCGTGTTTGACTGGATGTGCTTGCATTAATAAAAAAAATAAATAAAAAAAAAAACTTGCTTCAACCAGGCTTAATATTTTCATGATACTTTTTCACTTGCAAACTGATCAAGCCACAAACCAGCCAATGAACAAGGCGAACCAACCATGTAAGGCAATATAGTTACAATGAACCAACTGGTTACTGTGTGACTTATACATTATGAAATATTTAAACATCTTCCAACACAGGCAAGAGCAACGCTAAGCCAACAATATGCTGCCACTTCTAATGTGGTCTCTATAATAATATTTCATGGATTTGATACAGTGTTTCTCCTACAGGATATTTTCATTTTCCTCTATGAAAGCAATTAACAATTCCACTGTGTGAAAACATTCCGTGTGTCCCAAGAGCTGAATTTGATTTTTTTCCTCCCACATAGTTATATTTTTAACAGGAAAGCACAGAAACGTTTGCTGGGTGCAGCACACTGCAGGGTTTCCTGTAGCAAGATTCTGTTGACATTTCAACACACTGGGACCTTTGGTTGCAACCACTACCTGTTTTCATGCTGCACTTTACAGAAGCAAAGCCACTTCTCCAAGGTCACACAGGGACTAGAAAAGCACAGAGCTGTGAGATGAATCCAGCTTTCCTCACACACTGCTCCAGTGCTGCCCACAATACCTCCTTTCTCAGGGATATAAGCCCTAAAAAAAGTGTTAGATCTTGCAAGTGCAGGAGCCCTAGAGGTCCTATAAGCATTTTCAGTGAGTTGAAAACTCTACAGGGAAATTGTTTTGATAGCTAGACATCCACAACAGACTCCCAGAGTAGAACAGTACTACTTCCAGTCATCATGGCTCATTAGAAAAGTTAGTGATGTTTACCAGCATTAAGAGGATCAAGCAGGCAAGAATCTTCCTGATGGCCAGTTCACACTCATAATTAGTATGCATATTTCCTCCTTGAAAAGTCACTTCCAATTATGTCCCATCCCATCATTAGGAGAAATTACCTATTTATACAGATGTAAGACTAAACAATAAAATTGCTTTCTAGGCACTTTACTGACATTAGAGCATGGCACAGTTGACAAGAAGCAACTCAATGCCTGGAAGATAGCTTCAGTTATGTCAACAGCTACTTGATTTATCAAGTTAATTGTTCCCAAGAAGCAGCTTTCTTTTAACAAATAACTCATGTAGCAAAGTTCAGCTGACAACTGATATTAGTATATCTTTTGGAGATAAATCGGTAATCCTTCAAGGACATGCAGGCAGATCTTCCATCTTCAGTCTGCAACTGAAGTATATAATTTTATCAGAGCAACCCCAGCTTCTCAACTAACCAGAAAAGCTTGAAAACAGTATATGGAAGCACAATTTTGTCTCTCACTTCTATGGAGCCATTAAATAGGACTGTGGACAAAGAAATACTAAGAAAAAAAAAGGAGAGGTTCCCTGGCACTTCAGAGGCTTGCCTAGTGTCACGGCTCTGCAAGGCGGGTTTTGGAAGAGAGAGAAACAACATTTGGGGGTGTACTTCTGTAGTAATTTGGAGATACAATCCAAAATGTATCCATTTCTGTAACATTATTCATAACAGTAAAGAATGTAAAGGTTTCTATTATTTCCAACATTGTAAGCCATTTCTAACATCAACATCTTTGTGGCTTCTAGATACCACATTCAGTTTTTGCACAGAAAATGGATGCAGATGATTACTACAGAATAACTTTGAGATATTAGTTTATTTTCATTATGAAATATTAAAAAGCAATCAAGTTTTGTGTCATGCAGAGAGTGCTGATACAGTCTCAGACAGATACTCTGCCTTTTCCTCATGAATTTGATGAAAAAATTCAATCACTAGGAAACACAACATTAATTTCAAAATACTAAGCCAATAAATGCACTGTTTCTGATCTAGTAGGATGAATACTTTATGGGATTAAGAATACTTAGGCTTCTAACAACTAACAACAAAACACACTGCTATATAAGAAGTTCTGCAAGAAACAATGTTTGGCAAAATCAGTGTAAGTTTCTTGAAACTGTTTGTAGCACCTATCAGAAGAAGAAGAAACACACAAGCTAACTAAACACAGAAACCACCCAAAACAGGAACAGAAACCCTAAACCCAGGACTGTTTTCATGCAGAGGATTACTGTTAACAGCCTCACCTCAATGCAAGGTGTGGAGATCGTTCCATAGGATGAAAAGAAAGCCAAAAGCAAACACAAACCAAAGCATCTGTTTCAAATATCCCACCTGATCTGGGTCAGGAAAAGAAGAAAACTTTAAATTAGGTGGATACTTGCTTGCAATATAGATTCTTCAGGTTAAGCAGGTATCTTACAATTAATATAACTGTTTGGAGACAGAAACCCAATGAGACCCAACAAAATCTCCCAACACAGAAAACTGTAAGGAGAAAAATCTACACACAGGAAAGTACTTAACATCTTTTAATTGCTGTCTTGTGAGCACACTAAGGCTTCTTCTGATTCCTGAGGGTATTAAACATTTAAACAACATCCAGTTGCTTACATTCAATTCAAAGAAGATATTACTAACAACACTCCATCTCTCAAATATCTATTAAAACAGAGAAGTGAAGTGCAACATACCATCAACTGCAGCAACAGAGTGTTGGGGGCCTGAAAGCACAGCTGAAAATGACACATTTGATTGAGGTCTTTAACACTTACGACACTAGCAGAATTTAATGAACCCCTGAACTATTCGTGTCTGTGAACATTATACACTGCTGAAGAACTTAGTTGGGGGGGGGGGGAACCAAACCAAAACCAAACAGAAGCTAAAAGCAAAAAACCAAAACCAGCCACTCCTAAAAAACATAAAATCAAAGCAAATACTAAATAAACCCACAAATTACAGCAAATCCTTTTTTCCCCTATATGCCTATCTCACTTCTCAGAAGTATCCAGTATCCAAACATCCCAAGATGAATTTCACAAGGACCCAGCAGCCAAAAAGTCACTTTGACAAGATTTTAAAAGTAAAGAAACACATAAAAAACCCTTCAAAAACTGCTCTATATAGATGACATTTGCAGGCCAGAACACCGTCTCACCCAAAATAACTGCATGGCACAGGAAAGCAAGCAACTGGCATGTTAAGAGTAGCCTAAGCTTCTATCTGTCTCTAAGCTCCTCTCTACAGTGTACCTGAGAATCAAGCAGTCTCAAAGATTATTCTTTTTTCTTCAAATTATCCCTTTAATGTGATTATTTTTCCCCATAGCTTCTAACAAAATCCGAGAGAAGCCACTTAGGCTTGCATAAGGCTGCAGGAAATACATCCAAGAACTCAGGCTCTTCCAGGGCCAAAGACACTGCTGTACCCATCTGCTTGTGATTCCATAGCTCTGCAGTTTCACCTCCTGCCTTCTGCACAAGCACACACCATTGCTTCTCCCAAAAGGAACTCCCTGTTTGTTTCAGAACTGTGACACTGATGCCTGAGCACACTTGTCACCACTTTCAACAGGAGCCTCCCAGGTCTTATCTGTGAAAGTTCTTTTATAGCCTTTACATCGCATTTTATTTTACACCCCCTCTCTCTCTATACATATACTTTTTTTTTTTTGAGTACTTCAGCAGAAGGCTAGGAACACTCAGGTGCTACCCAACAGCATGTGCACCCCCCATGGGCACAGAAATAAACACAAGAATAAACATGTGATACTCTTGAAAAGAGTTTGGTAAGCCACTGGCATTGCAAATGGCAGCAATGGGCAAACATTATCTCTTACGTGCAATGAAGTGCAGACTGCAAAGCACTCTACCAACAGAAGAAAATTATAAAGCCTTCAAGTTAATGTACATCAATCATCAAAAAGTTTTTACATCAACTAGAGTAAAAGATGAGAGAATATGGGTCAAGAGACTTAAGTCATGCAAGTACAATAGCTACAAGACAACCTTGAAACTGTTGGCATTAACACACTCCTTTTGAAAACCTCACCACCCTTCACACAAAGAGCGCAGTTCAAATAAACCAGTGAAATCATCACATTGAGGCACTTAATTCCAAGTTTAGAGAAACTTACTTCACTTATCCCAGGACTAAACTAACCAAAACAGAGCTATGTTTTAACACAACCTTATGCAAACATTTAGAGTGAATAAAAGGGCTTAACTTAATATTCTGTGTTCAGTTCAGAAGTACTTTTGCTGCACAGTACTGCCATACAGACCCCAGCCACAACACCTATTCTTCAAACCCAGCACAATATATTCTTTGCAAGAACACACAAGACCTCTATTAGAAAGATGGAAAGCATTCCTAAAAAGCCATTGTACCAAAAAGGTACAATCTCAGAATCATATACCACAGAAAAAAATCAATAAAAAACTTACCTTATTTGAACCCCAGAAAGAGATGCTGCTTAGGAAAGAAGTCAAAGAACCTTTCCCTATCCTTTTCAAGTACTAACTGAGAATTATTCAACAAGGCCCTAAATGAAGTACACAGCTGCCATCATTACTGCAAACACAACTGTGGCAAACACTCTTCGCCGTCAGGGCGGGACCCATGCAGCTCTCTTTCAGCATGCCCTGGTGTTAAGGAGTAGCACTGCTCTGCACCTTCCTATAGGAGGTATGGGCTGATCTCCCAGCTGATACACATTCACAAAATGCTGCAGGCTATCATGATGGTAAGATTTAAACCAGCTGGAAGCAAATAAGCATAGGGGAATATTGTTTTCAAAGGCGTGCTGGCACCAGCCTGCTCCCAGGTGTGTCCTCCATAGATGCCCTGCGGGCTGCAACACCCACACAGCCCAAATGCGCTTCTCTGATGCATTAAGAAAAACTGATTCTATAACAATAAAAGCAGAGCAAAAATCTGCAGAGCCAGTGCAACCACCAAAATGTAAGATGCAGCATTTTATCCTAGTCTCTGTTGCTGAAAAGCTTTTCCAGTGAAGAGGTGGAACCCTTTAATTTTCAAGCCGTCAGGCCTAACGAGGAGGCAATGTACATCCTGGGGCATGACCCAAACACTACTTAACTTTAGTGGTATCCTGATGTTCCTCATCCTGCTTCACAGCTGAATAAAATTTGAATGAATAACATGTAGTTGGGGGTCACCCACACAGCAAGGGGGCCTCAAGAAAACAAAAACTAAACCTACCTTGGCTACACAGAAAGTTTTTGTCATTACACTGATGCAGGAGCCAATGAGCTACTACATTTACGCTAAACCATCATTTTAAAGATATTTGAAGTTGTTTTCCTTTCAGTCTGATGTGACAAAGCAAAGAGCTGTTTATTTTATTCTAAAGGTTATATTCTGGCATGCACTAAAAAATTCCATTTAAATATATACCTGCATTCAGATTCAAGCAGTTAGGGTTTACCCTTCACTTTTCTTTCCCTCCTTATGCAGTTCTCCAGTCTTAAATACAGTTTGCAAGTAAGTTTTGAGTTTCACAGGTGTATGTATCTCAAAGTCCAAAGGGTCATGGGTTTTTATGAAATAAAAAAAGGCACTAAGTATTTTCTTCTGGATGCAGCAGACCCAAAACTATTTCCTTGTTCTTTTTCTACCTCTTCACCTGCAATTTCTGATTCTCCAAACCAGTATCTACTAGTCCCATTGAATGATATATTGTTACGCAAATTCAAGTTTGCAGAAGCATGGCCTGAATTCATTTCTGTGAAGAGTCTAAAGATAAAAGTGGGCCCTTAGCTAATCTAATTTTGACTTCCTTTAATCAAGAGCACTTCCTCTTCCCTCCATAGATTGCAAGTTCCTTGGAAAAGGTTATAATCACTGTGGATAGCATACAACAGCTAAAAAAAACCAAACTAAAACCCAACAAACAACCCCAAAATTACTCCTTGATTAGGTGGCACATGTTCCTAGTTAAACAAATGTTACTATATTTACTACTCTAACACCAAAATGCAGTGACTCCCCCAGGAAAACACAGCTGGCTTTTTACACTTGGACCACAGCTTAAAAAAGGGAAACCATGCATTAGATAAACAGCATCTGTCAAAACATGAGGATATGGCCCAACACCCGGCTGTAATCTGAGCACAGACCCCGGGTAGGCAGTTGCTTCCGACTCCAAAGCATAATGTTTTCATTTATCTTTGTGATGCCCCAGCAACAGGCAGCCCAAGATGAACAGTGTGGGGTTTATTCTTCCTCTGCACGCAGAGCACACCTTGGGAAAGCCAGGAGCAGGTCTCCTCTGTTCCTTCGTGGCAAACACCCCAGTCTGACACCCTGGAGCCATGCAAGTCAAATCACAAAAACTGACAATGACCCAAGCGCACCACTCACCCCCATGATGTTCCTCCTTTGTCAGGGAATTTCCTGTGGTTCCAACCAAAGGGCCTCAGCCCATCAAGCTACGGGATGGTGTGTTTGCACTCAGTCAGGCGGGAGGTAACCAGCAACAAGGTGAGCTCACTATCAACAGTGAAGCATTCATAATTAAGTTTCTGAACCTTTTCTGTGGATGGAGACTCCCCTGAGGCTTAACTTCTCTCAGTTAGCACAATTCCATGTTTCTTTTTAAGGAAGACAGAAAACCTGACCCTGACTTCCAAGAAGACAGGGCAGTGTGCAGCTACCAGGGCCCACATTGGCCACCAGAAGCTTCTGCCTGGCAGACAGGGCAACACCGAGTTCAAAGCCTTCATCTGCCCCATTCCTACCATCTGACCCGGCAGCTCACAGCTGCAGATCCACATGGTAATACAGTTATTCCTGCAGACCCTGACAGCAGTTATAAAGCTTGAGAATACACACAGCTAACATCTTTCAGCCATTTAGCCAGATTTATGCCCAAAGCAACAAAGACAATACATTTTATTATACAAGCAAGAAATTTTAACATTTTCTCTCTTTCTTGAAAGAGGTTAGGCAACATTTCCAAGGAAGAGTTATGCTGAGTTTTACTGAGAAAGAACAAACCTACCCTGCATTACAGCATGCAGCTGTAACCAGAAAATAGCTATGGATCTATACAGAAATGCATCGTGCTCATGCTAAAATGCACTCAGAAGTTCAGAGCACTCATGTAACTGAAATCACTTGTAAACTCACTTTTAATAAAGGCATATCCTACTATTACTATTCTGGTTCCACTGCAGAGCAGAAGCAATGCTGTTGAACACTGGGTGTAAGTAATGGCCTTAAGTTACCGCTCTTTCCCACAAAGTTCATGTTGCCACCACCGGTTACCGTTTCAGCATGAAATATGACAAATACAGAAATAAGAGAAAAGCCAAATCTGTTATACAGAGCTCATAAACAGAGTCCTTTGTGGTTTAAAGCCAGTTTGCAGAACTGGTAAATGGGAGAAAGCAGTTTCTGCACTGCCTGGCAGCACCTGTCCCACCCCCAGGGTCTGGCTACTGGGTTTTCCTTTGCTCGGCATCACCTCTCAGCCCCACAGGGCCCCAACGGCTCTTGAGTCACCAAAGAGCTTAAGGAAGGCAGATGGCTTTGAGGCACAGAGTTGGAAGAAGTACAGGAGGAGCAGTACTGAAGGAAAACTGACTGGGTTAATAAGGAAGGTAGCACCTTGAGAGATAAAACACAGTACAAGAAACACAACGTGAGATTTAAGCAGGCGAGCTAGACAAGTTCTCAGTATATAATACAGCATGTGTAAATTCTTTCAGGTATGCTAAGGACTTGGGGAAAACATTTCCCGATTCATACACATTTTTCTAACCAATGCTGGTCAGTGACTCCGCTTTGTGTTAATTGCTCAGGAGCACAAGTAAACGTGCCACTGTTATGCACAGCCACATAGATGAAAAAACATCTAGTCAGTTAGCCTAGGGTAATGTAGCAGTAACTGATAGCAACTGCAAAATTTGAGTCCTGAAGTAGGCTCTACCCATGCATTTTGTTTAGACTATGGCATAGAAGCAAGAAAAAGTGAAGCACTTCCAGAGGATTTTTTGCTAGAAAAACTACCAAAGAATGATGAAAAGCAGAACAGCATCAGGAAAGCAGTCACCATGTGGTGATCTTATGATGTATTTGTATAAATCCAAGTAACTTTTAGAGCAGTACAGTGAACAGAATTATTCCCCTCTGTAATTCATAGGTCTTGACCTTTTCTCTATTTTGGGATTACTAGGAATGTATAAAGCAGCCTGTGCTCTTCTAGGGAATTCCTGCTGAAATAGACAAAATAATCCATTTGTGTAAATAGTCAAGTTAAATATACTTGAGAATCATAATAACTTAAAAACTAATTTAAGATTACAATCTGTACTTTTTAAGACAGCTATTTATAATCTCTAAACTAATTATATAATAGAAACAAATAAGTAGGTAAAATTGTAAGACATTGGGGAACATGAACTGTACATGATTAGTAATTATTCCCTGAAACTGTATATTGTAAATCATGAATAACAGTTTTTTACTGATTTAATTTCACATCAAAGTTGCCAATAAGCTATACCACAACTTGCAAAGCACTCTTAGAGCCAAGTATTTTCCTGCTGTAAATGTTCTACAGATTGATTGCTAGCAGTAAAAGTCTTCCCCACAGATGCACTGAGGCATGCACAGAGAATCCAGTACCAGGCAGCAGCAAAGTGCATCCAAGGAAATTCAATGCTTAAAATTATTCTTATTACTACCATTGGGCTGCAAGTACCTCGCATTGATTTGACACAGCACACAGCCTGTACCAGTGTCTCTGGCTTTTGTAACGAATGCCATCAGTGATAGTTGCCTATGCTCCTAACAAGCTGCCCAGCTGATGCATGCATTAGCAACATGTTGTTACACCAGCAGTTATTCAAGCGAGCTGAACCAAGGTAGGAGAAAACCAGGACTCAGCAAAGGCACTTGGAAGTTCAGGAGTCCTCAACTAATTAGTTGTGTCAATACCCAACCTTGATTTCTATAACTTCTAAGAGCTAACTATTTCTAAGGGTTCTGACTTCTTTTTAACTCTAACACATTCACTTTCACATTTTGGCTTGGTGAATGGAAAAAAAAGTTTTCAAAGTGGTTCCTGTTGACTGCATTCAGCTCTTGACTTCGACTGCCTTCCAGCATCAACACTGCAGACCATTTCTGATTGCACAGATGTGGACAACTGACACTGTTCTCCTTCCTTGCCCTTGCTGATAAGTACAACCACCCAGTGGAAAATAGCAGAAGGTAAGAGACCTGGCTGCTATCAGGATCAGCAATCTACTGTTTCCAAAACATGGCAACTGGAACAACCAGATCCTTCTGGAGTAGTGGCCAAGGGGTAAGAGCTGAGGTGCAGCAATGCTTACCACCTCTGCACTACCTCAGTATCCATTCCAATACATGCCGAGCAGCATTGGTGTTCATGAGAGGCATTTCTGATGCTTATGCTTGTGCAGCTGAGCCAGGACAGCAGTAGCAGCTGAAGTTTTAAGGGCTGGAGGCTCAGTAGAAATTCCCACTTGTATCTTTACCCCAAATCATCATGCCTATGTATTAATCATTTCCTCTCTCGTACCTTATCATTTTTGTTAGGCACCACCAGACATCTTAAAGATAACGTCTGGTATAAGTTGAAGTTGTCTGGGGAACTAACTCTGTACTTTCCTATCTGGTCTGGGTGCATACTCACTTGAGATGGAAATATGAGCTGGTTGAACTTCTTGCTCCAAAAACTATTACCTGAATCCAGAGTGTCATCTGCCTCGTAAAATATTATTGTAAAAACTTATTTCACAGAAACAGCTTAAAACAATTTCTAAAATGCAGAAATTCCATTTATTATCTTGAGAATATAAATTGCAAGAAGTCTTGCAATGCATTCTCTTCACTCTAAGTACAATACAGTACACTGTTCTTCACAATAAGTTACATAAAGGCAAATTTTATGTACATATAAAAAGGATCAGTGCCCGGAAGTATTTGCACAGCATATCTGCTATTCAGAAATCAACCATTTATATTTTTAGTTGCCTTCAGAACTCTTGAAGCGAACTGAATTCATGAACAGGTCTTCACTACCTGGTTTGAGAAGAGTTTTCAACTCATTTCTAAATTCAGTGGAGACCATGCAAATGGTTTAACCACCGAATTACCATTCTCAGCATTCAGTCTATAAACACACTTATTAAAAATGAGGCATGCCATATGGTAGCATATAAAACAACATCGAGAAAAATCATCTGGCTGAATTTAAACTGCTTATGCATCCCAAAATACCCAAAAAGAAAGTAGCAAAGTAGTAGTGCCATTGTACAAGGCATTAATGAGACCACAGCATAATTCTGCTTACGCATGCTTAAAATGAAGCTATCAAGGAAAAAAAAAAAACAAACCAAAAAAAAGGCAAAAAAAAAACCCCAACAAAACCCAACTAAAATGCCCTCAAACTGAAAAAGTGATGAATAAAGCTACTAAGATAATCAGTGGAATGGAGACCATTGTATGAGGAAAGACTGTAACAGCACTTGCTTTTTCAGTCACAGAAACAGCTGACAATATATGATGGCCTTTTCAAAAACATGTCAGGAAAACACCAGAAAAAGAAAGCAAAGGACAATACTAGCATAATAGCAACTGAGCCTCTAATAAATTTATATGGGAGTGAAAACATGGTTCCTCAACTTAAAGGATGAGATGTACACACAGGACCTTCGAATAAGGAGGAGTGGAGCCAAAAAATCTTTATACAAATTAGTTTAATAGCATAGCTCAGTTCATAGAAGGGATTCTATGATGTGGCATCTATTGTGGGAAAAGACCAGACCCAGAAATGCCCAACTGGAACAATGTTCCCAGCTTGTCTGAGTTGGGAGACACAGTGACAAGAAGGTTGTGTCTGTTTTGCAGTGCGAAATTACTTTATACGCTCTAAAATTCCACTTAAGGATTTTCATTCCCCTCCACTCATATGAATAACTCTATATTCAACCATGTGAATGTCTGTTAATACAACAAATGTGGCACCAAGCCCTTGCTGTGAATCAGCAACCTGAACAGCTGATGTACCAGTAGGCACATCCTGTACAACTTTCATGGTGAAATTCTTTTTCACACCTTTCTCGTTTCCACAACAGAGTATAAATATAGTGTCCTTCTAAAGTCACAGAACAGTGAGCCATACAGACTGAAAATACTCAAGACAACACAAAAGATTATTTAATTCTTAAAATAATGCAAATATAAAAATTGAAATGTACCATGTGGAAAAGTGTCGAGTTATACATTCCACTGATTTTCCAATCCATACTCAAGTCTCTTTCCTTGAACTACATACACTTTCCAATTTATTTGAGGTGCTTGAACTTGCAAGATATCTAGGTAACAGCACAACAGTCAAAGAATTACTTGGAAAACAAATACAAGAACCAAAAACCCTTTAAACTCTTCTTCACTGAAAAAGAGAGGCACTGCATTGTTAAGCTGAATTAAGGCTGTAAAATGGTGCTGGTTCACTGTGAATTGGAAGTCATCAAAAGTCAAAGGGTTGACATTTAACCCGCTGCTTCACTGTTAGTCCTGTAAGCCTGCTTACGGAGGTGAGTCTCAATCTCCTCCCTGAAGACCAGCATCCCAAGGTGCGAGTGAGAGGCCTCGTTCATGGCTTTGGACTGGATACACATGCGATACTGCTCTGGAGTGAGTTCATCTGCACAATGCTTCTCATGCCAGAGGTGAAAGAGACCAGGGACCGGTGTCCTGATCACAATAAGGTCACCATGCAAGTACTTTCTGTAAAGGTGAACATCCTCACCGCCCCAGCCTTTCACTTCCAAATCAAAACCCCCTATAAAAAACAATATCAGAAAAAGTTATTTTGGCACACAGGCTAGATGCAAGGCAAAAAGAGCAATGCTCCTTCTACAACGTATTACCAAATCTGGCGTGACATACCAGTAATTCTGGAGCAATTAAATTTAAGTTTTCCATGCCAAACCATGCCAAATTGAGGGAGAGGAGCTTCAATCATACCACATCCTTTGTGGTGGAAACTGCCCAGGACACAGATCATGCACTGCTGGCTTCAGAAAGTCTCTCAGAACAGTGTCCCCATATCACATTATGCATGACATCCCATGTGACAGCTGCAGAGAACTGCATGCAAATCTCACTGGCTATGCTTTTGGGTTGTTTTTAGCAATCAGAATAGATTTTAGCTGCTAAAAAATGAAGCAGTCATGCCTCATATAAAAAGCCCTTTCTAAACATGCCAGTGACTACACCATTGGTCACAACTAAAAAATCCAGACAAAGGAAAGGAACCTGTTCCATCATTTTAAGTTCCCTTGCCTTTCCAGAACCACAGTGTAAATCGACAAACTCATGCAAAATTTCAAAACTCATAAAGACTTCCTTTAGCATATACTTTACACATGGCAACGTAACTGCTATCAGAAATCAGCCTGCATTCAAGCCATTTTACAGCGCACAGGGCTACATCATTACACTTATGACTGGCTATCTTCAATATGGTTTTCCAAATCTAAGGACACCCAGCTTGTTCTCAGTTTTAACACCATGCCACAAGGGGGCGGTAAAGCATACTGCTAAAGACAACTCTTCAACTACTCAAGGTTATTTCAAAGAAAGATTTTGAATGCTTCCTGTGTATGTTAGTGGTTTATCTGAGGGATATTTTTCTCAAACTTGATTAATTTGCTTCAGCCAAAGTACAAGAAAATGAATGATTTTTAGAAGTTCTACAGAGAAATGTTGATACTAAAAAAATACTGTGACTTTTAACCAACACTCATAAGATGAGACATGAAAATCTAACAAAATCCTATTTATCTCTGTCAAACTTGTCAAGCAAACCTGACTGCTGGGCTTGGAAAATAGTAAACAAATGCATTACTTTCCTGTCAGTAGATAAGAACTGAGAATTAATTTTTAAACACAGGGGTTTTTTTATTTTCATCTTACCAACAGTCAAAAAGTCTGTCCGATATTGACAAGTCATCCCAAAGCCAAAATCCCGCCAGAAACCAGAATCCTTTTTGTGTACCTGCAATTATAAAACAGTTTCACTTTGAAATGCAAAATACGATGAAGGAGATATATTGCACTTGATTTTGTAGAACACTAAGCTCTTTCGATCATTTGCTCAGTACAGGATACATCATATAACACTTCTAGCATTTCTGTGTAATGCACAGATGTGGGCTTCCTAATTTACCTGCTGTTCACCCTTTGCCATCTGATTCCAAATACTTCCTCGCTTACTGTAATTTCTATGTTTCCTTTCTGCCACAGCACCTCTATTTTCTATATATCTGCTCAGATCAAGCAGTAAATTTTTGGTAGTCTATAGCCAAATCATTTGTTCCCAACACTCCAATTCCTACCTGGTTTCTAAGGCCACATTTGTCTCTTCTTGTTCTGATATGATGAGAAAAAGAAAAGTAAGTTTTGTGATTGAAGTCAGCAACCATAACATTTTTCAATTCAAAAAAGCAAACACCAGAACTGTTAGGCAGCAGCTCACTCCCCTCAGCTGTGACTACTTAAGGGCATATGTAAAACCTTCCCTCCTACTTTCAACTAGGATCCTTGCAAGAAATACAGAAGTGACCATTAGTATGGGTTTTTCTTTCTTTTAGTAAGGCTGTGTTGCACTCCCCTTTCTCTCCTCCCAACCTGTCTACGTCAAAAGTCCCAGCTGCAAAATCCGATTTCATTTATGCAGTCTCTTGAAAGAGAGCCAGGCTGGACATTGACTGTATCCATTCCATCTTCAGGCAACAAAGATCCAGAAATCCAGCACTTCTTTCTGCTGAGCCCGGAATGATCCTTAAACCTGTTCTCTTGAATGTTTGCGAGTCTGTTTATTGTTTTGACTACAAGATTCCCTAGAAGCAGTGTTTCTCATTCCAAAAGCAAGACGAAATCAGCAGTATAACAGCCAATGATTCTGGCAGATGTTGGATGGCAAAGGTAAAGAAACAATCTGCACAGGGCACAGCTGTCCACAGCACAAAAAAAAAAAAGCAACTGACTAGACATCTTAGCCCACCTTGAGTTACATGGCACACTTCCTGCAACTATCATCTGGTAGTTAGCAAAGAGAGTCCATACTGAGGGAAGCCTATCAAACATCATTCATAGGTTTTTGCCTTTCACCACTTTGCTGGAACTTAAGGTGAAAATTGCTGTCACGTTATGCCACTATCCTCGTAAAATAGTGGCTTTCCAAGAGAGAATTAAACAATAGATCAGAATCACCAACTTCATTTGACTAAAGCTTTTTGGGGTTTTTTTTTGGGTTTCTTTTTGTTTGTTTGTTTGTTTTTTAATCTAGAACTCCAAGTGTATCTAAGATTGAGGTTTTTTTCCATTTGATAAGCTTTTCTTCCAAGTGCTTTGCCCATAAAGTGTTTAGATATGCACTGCCAAAGGTCATAAGATATCTCAAACAGACTATTAAGTTCCATTTAATTTTGTTTTGATACAAAGCATAGTTAATTTCTATTCAGAATAAATCACACTGCTTACCAATTGTTGCTCCACAAGGGCTGGTATATCTTGGTTGGCATAGACAATAGCAGGATTGTAAAGGCTGAATACCACAGGATAAAACACCTTTTTCCCTGGAAATGGAAATGTAATTGTTACTCACTGTGGGCACAGTTTCTGAAAGCAAGAGGAAACTAGAAATACTCTATGTAAAATACCAGCTATTAGCCATCAAAGGGAAAACAAGCAAATATGAGTTCCAGCTGCTAGGATTTAACATTTAGGTAGCCCATAACATCTAGTGGGACAGAGCCCACAAGATTAGAAAAATAGATGTACACAAGTTTATATATATTCTGCACATACACATTTATTTATAGTTATACATACTGATATATGTATAAGATATTATACATATATTACATATCACAGTGTCACATTAGATGTCTGTGAAAAATCCCTGCAATAATGTTATGCAGTAAAGCTAAAAACCAAGTCCAAGTGACAACTTGCAAAGATTAGTTTTATGGGCTTGTCTCTTTGCACAAGCATTTAAAAGCGTGAACACCTAGGACATCCTGCAAGGGCATTAACCATCATGAATATTCCAATTATGCTGTGACACCACTCCTATGCCTATTATAAAAGCCAGATAAATCTTTTTCAAGGATCTCTTGCACTGCCAGTGCTACAAAGGTATTGACCACATCCCACAAGAATACTCAGTACCCCGATTTGGGCATGAACTCTGAATGTGTGAGAAGCATTACAGATCTCACTTGAAGCAAAGGTGACAAACTGTCAGTACAAACTGTCCAGCAGTCTCTTGAACTGCCTTCCTTATGAAAGCTCACAAGATACTCCCCTCCAAAGTTTTTCCAATTATTTATATAACTCATTTCATTAAGTGCAGAGACAGAAATGAAAGAAAAAGCAAGAAACAGCATCCAAATATCTGATATAGCAGAATTTCTTGCCTGTTTGTTATGTGAAGCAGAAATATCTATTCATTTCAAACTGACATTTGGAGAAAATGGTTTCTGGCTATGACAACTCCAGAATAAGTAAACATAAAAAAAAAAAACAAACCACACAACCCAAAAAAAGCCAAGCAAATGTTTGGCAGGAGGTGGTCTTAACCAACAGTCTTGTTACCTTGAGAAAGCTTTATCCAGAAGCTGATAGAACAAGCAGGCTTCATACAAACTTGAGAAAAATGGTCAGAAAATTTCAAAGCTTGGGATGTAAATGTGGAACATTAGCTCAGTCTCTCCAAGGAGCACATTGTGTAGCTCTACTGAAACCCTTTCATACATGATGTGTCATGGCCACACAAGTGCAAGAAGACATAAATCAAACTTGTTAGAGATTTCAGTATAACAAAAATCATCTTCCCCTGCAAGTGCTACACTGAGTTTTGTTATATAAATTTCCATGCAGACCAACTGTTAAAGCAATTAAACTGTCCAACTTTCTTTTAGACAGCCAAACCTTAAGAAAATTGTACTTCTTGTACAAAAAGGCAATGTTCTTAAAACAAGCTATGCTAAGACAAAAATCTGTTTCTCAATCTAAATACTACTGTCCTTTGTGTGCAGAGTATTTTTCATCTTCCCAGGTTCATGGTATTGAATAATCTCCACCACGCAAGCTAGTTTTCTATATGGTCAGTTCAAGCAAAACAAGGCAACAAAACTGGGTTACAGCAACTGTAAAGAAACATACCAGCCTCAGCATTTAAGCGACAACTGTTGAGGAACTCAGCTGTGAAATAAACATCAACATCACAGAAGAACATCAGGACCTCGCCCTTTTCCCAGGCTCTGGCACCCACATCAAGTCCTCGGCCTCTGTTAAATTCCTCATTCAGAGAGACAAGTGTGTAATTTTGGAAGCTTGTTTCTCTAAAACAAAAAGAGAGCCAAATACAAAATAAATCTGGAGGGGGGGCAGAATGGATCATTTATACTTTCTCAGCATTTTACAGTAATTTCATTCCAGAAATTAAAAAAAACAAAAACAACAAAATAATCCTGTTATATCATCAGGATGAGGAGAAAAACCCTGTTCCAACAAACAACAAACCATTTTAAATTCCAATCAATATTGTTTGCATTGACTGACACTGGATCAACACACTTACCTAGCTACAGATTCTAGGATGCCTTTTACTTCTGACAGCCCATCTTGTCCAAAATACACCACTGTGAGGTGAACACGCTTATCCTGATGAATACACACATCCCTGCAAGTACAAACATAAGCTGATATTAATAATTACTTGCAACACAACAGAAGCTTCAGGTGCTTAAAAGCTATTACATGTAAAAGTATTTGCAGATCTAAGTATTCCAGTTAGACTTCAACTAGCTTCTAAAGAAAACAAGGAAAAATGTTTTCCCTTTTCTTTCCTCATCTTTCCCATTCGAATCAGAAGGTTCCAATACTGTGTGTCTCATTCCAACACCTTATTTTATAAACAGGAGCTCAAAAGCTGATGTAAACATGAAAATGATGTTCAAGATCATCTGTGTCCAGGTTCACAACAGCCCTGGCATTTGGTCTAGAAGTGCAATTTGAGAATCTCTTAAATTGTTTCAGAAGGAGTGTCTTCTCCATATAGCAGGCTCAATTACAAACATCCCGAGGTAGCTGCACAAAATGTTGGAATCATTAGTTCTGGAAATTCATTTTGAAAAGGAAACAAAATACTGAAAATCAGCAATAAAGCTCACTATGTAGTCTCATGCACCTACCTAAAGTTTTGCATAAATTGTGCAAATGCCTCAGTTCTTCCAGCAAGAGGGACAATAATGTTAATGATTGATCTAGAAATATCAACTGTTTCACTCTTCACTTTCATGAGGGGTCCAAAAGGCCGGAACAAGGTGACATGCCTGTATTCCATGCCCTCCATCTTCTTATAAAACAGCTCATACTGTGTCCCTTTATCTCTTTCTGTACGGTAGTAACCTGAAGAATAAGTTACACAAGTAATCTGTTAAGTCAAAGATCCCAGCAAGTATATTTCAGACACACTGTTTTTCCAAAGAACTAGAGAAGCGAATAAATAAACCTTTAGGGAAAAAGCTTCTGGGGTTTTCCTAAGATCAAACAATTTATAAACCATCAACAATCAAAATAATTTTCGATCCTCCTATACCAGATCTGACAAAGAGTCCCATACAAGCTCCTGCTTCCCTTGCTTCTAAGAGACCACAACATATGTTATCATCCTACATCAACTTCTCAGGCAGTATTAGTTTGGTTTTCCCAACAGAAAGGGAATTCAGCTATTTGATATCAAAAATAATGGCCGAAATCTATTACTGCCTGCTCTCAAGTCCTTCAGTAAGGATCATCCCCAAAGCTAGTCCACAGTAAAAGCTGAGATCATCTGGCCAGCAATCAGCATAACACAAGCTGTGGGCAGAACAAATGACACAGTAACTTTCTTGACCAAGCCTGCAAAATCTGAAATGTGATCTCTAAAAAAAATAACGTGTGATAAATGCTGGAATGCTCTAAAATTGCTTTCATTGCTGACCATTAGCTACAGTACTTTCTCTGTGATAAATAAAGACAGTGGTGTTTCACTATAGTCACAGTCCTCTAAGGACACAGGCAGTTTTCTACGTAACTGTAACACTTAGAAAACACCAGCAGTCCTCTACAAACAGGATTACCTATTTTGAGACATTTTACTCTTAATGGGTTGGAAAGTCGATACCACTCAGAATATGGGTCATTTAAGGATATCAAGGAAGCAGGTTAAGCCAACAGCCTCTAATTTTACACCACACAGCAAAAGACCAAGACTCATCAGTGCCATTGGCTCAACTGAGCTTTCTGTTGTTAATTCTGTATCCATACTAATCTGAGAACAAGAGATGATGAGGGGGAAAATACTCCAACAGAATTGCCCTACATTCATCCCATCTCTGCTCTCCTCTCTCTCACCCACAAGGAAAAGGTGTATTATAGGGAAGAACCACAAGCTATGCTATAAACCAAAGAACTCTAATTTCAGCTGGCCACAGAGACCACACACCTGCCCTCACACCATGCAGCCAGTGTATCTCCATTCACTCACTCAGCAGGCCCAGATTGCCTCTTCTGCAAATCAGCCTCCAGAACACCTAAAATCCTCTCCCAGGCTCCCACCAAAAGAAGGTGGCAAGGCACAGGATAGACAAACCATTCTGGTGACACAAGAGGTTGTCTTTTGTGCTCAGTATACTGTCCTTATATATATATATATACACACACTGTGGTTATTGTCCTTTTTGCAACTGAAATCAAGAGGGGTCAAGGTATGTGAAGGGAACAGTCCTCAAACTTAGAGCAGCTTTGTTTCGTATGCCTTGAACTAGAAAGCTTTGTCTCTCTCCTCTCTAATATCCCCAATGCAAGTATTCCTCCATGCTCCTTCCTCCCCTTACTTTCTCATTCAACACAAGAAGCAAGGACGCATACACGACCTTGCCCCAGCTTTTTCCTCTATAACCCAGGCTCAGTTTACAGAGTCCTTCCCCTAGATCTACCTAATTCCCTCCATGTTCCCCCGCTCCAGCCTCTCTTCCCAAACCAAATCCCATTTCATTCACTGATGGTCCCTCTTTCTGCCCCATCCTGTGTGTGCCCAGCTGCCACTCTCTCACAAGCAAGCTCCCTATCCCACTTCTATATTCAGCTCTGTAATGCACCCTTTCTTGCAGGCAAGCATGTGCACTGGCACACCTGATGGGATACATGGATGACTACCACACAGGGTATGTGGGAGATGCGTTGTAGCAGAACAAGTCAATGCTTTTACACAGAAAGTTAATGGTGTCTGAATACAACTTTTCAACTTAAATGCTTTTTACTGTATGAATAAAGTTTTGAAATGAACACTAAGAGACAGAAATCCATATTTATTCTTTTGTGAACACAAAGCTGCATAAAATGTGCAACATATTAATGCTCAACATGACAGTTTCAACATCAGTATTAATTACAAGTACTGAAAAGGGTGTTTCAAACAATGGAAGTCCACAGTGTTGATTCTTAGAAGCAGAAAAAGATCTTAAATCCCTCTCAATCCTTTTCCACTCCAATCCTTTGTGCTGCATAGTCTAGCACTGTACCTTAAGAACAGCTTCTTGGTTACTGGAGCAGCTGATGCCACCACGGCATTTGCACACCTTGCTTTCATGCAATGCAGCAAATACTTTGCACCAGTAATCCTGCATAAACTCACATCCAGTACTTCAGATTACATTCCTTTCCTTAGTATTTAATAGCTGTTTACAGATGAAAATACCATTTACAAGTGAAGTTTTAAAAAAGCATGTCACAGTTGTCAGTAGGTTATCTTTAATCAAAGGACAGGCTTAGATGTCAGTTTGCAACAGAAGGCTGTAGTACGGAAGAAAAATTTGTAGACTGAAGTAACTTTAAAAAAACCACCATTGCTGTTGGTTCATAAAGACCTTAATAGGAATTTCAGTGGTGCCTTGCCAACATTTAATTGCTAGGAGATTCCCAGCTTTTGAATCTCAGCATCCTACCAGTGCCACACTTTTTAAACAGTATATGCTCTTCACTATGAGCTAATCTCCACAGGCAATCTACTAATTTGAATACTTTTACGGGATTAAAGCTTCTACACACAGAAGCCAGAACTGAGAACAGCCAGAAAAAGTACCCACATCTGTTTTACTTCTTAGCACATTCAGGTTTTTCACACTTGGGTCTGACTCATGTAATAAAACTTGCTATCTCACCTTCCAACTAGCAATATGCTGGCTGTCATCCAAAATAGATCTATACAAGCAAAGAGGTAAAAAGCAGCAGAAATAATTTAACAGCTGTTGTTCCTGGTCCATGAAGCTTTAGACCCTTCTCAGAGTTCTGTTTCTCACCAAACAAACCTAGGAGTACTGGGAACCAATTACTATTAAAGCCAAAAAGCTGTTGTATTGCCTTGAATACTATTATTTCTTTTACAACTACCACGAATGTTACCAAAAAAGTGTTTATGGATTTTAAGAGATGTCCCTTCTTTCTGTATACTAAAACTGTCAGTTAAAGTTCCAGGACACTGACCAGTTTATGGTCTTATGCAGGTCATACTAAAGGGAGTGTTCCGCATGATAAGCGGTCAAAACTGTTCTGTGGATGGCAGGGACTCTGGAAGTTTTGACTCTGAGCTTGTGGTGCTGGGATAAACAATCTTTCACATGCCAAGGATGGGTGGGAAGTTTTCCCTTGAGATTCAGACCTAAAGAGAGTTTCTGGACTTTGCCCAGTTACAACTGGAAACACAGAAGCAAGAGAAATAGACCCAAACAAAAGCACTAGAATTCTGGTAGACATTCAACAACAAGACCTTCATTAGAGATTAGCTAACTGACAATTAACTTCTGAAAATATGCTAATACCTCTATTTTCCAAAAGTTAAACATCTAACGAATGGAAGAGTTTTTAATATCTTGATAAAATACATGCATTACACTGATAAATGTAACCCAAATAACCCAGTTACACTGATAGTAAAGTACAGACGTTCATGAAAGCTCCTCAGTGAGCTTTGCATCACTATTCAAGATTTAATGTCCTAGGCTTCTAAAGAAAGGGGAGGGGCATAGGTAACACTATTATGTTCTTCCCATTTTATTTATCCTCTGTTTCTGAATATCAAATACTTATCTCAAAGAAATCTATTTTTAATCCAGGACTATCTTAGAAAGCCCAATTCACCAATTAGGTTCATTGTTCATAGTCCTAGATGGCTTCATTTGTGAAAATATATAATATTACAACTTTTATCCTCCCTAGGGATACTCTTCATCCAAGGAGAACAGCATACCCCCATTCCTCATATGCTTAGATCTAACAGAAATATTTTAAAAAAAGCAACTTCAAAGTGTTTCTCAAACAGCAAATGCAGAACAAGACTTTTTTTAAGGTCAGATTTTTTGTTCTGTTAATATTAGAGTTTTGAAAGTTTCAATTTGGGTTGCAGCAAAGCAAAAAAGATAACAATGCAGCAAACAGCCCTACAGAACTGAGAAACTTACTGATTTTCTCTCCAATAGCAAAGCAAGTCAATTAAGCCTTGTGAACACTAATTTTGAGCTTTCAGAAAGTATCTCTGTAGTTGTAATGCATACTTGCAAATCTTTTTTTTTAACTTAGTGTTATTGCTCAAAGCTTGCCAACAGCCGTGATGTGGCTGCAACAGCTCTGCCTAATCACAGCTCCAAAACAGACTAGGATCATTACTTTGTCTTGCAACACTAAAAAAATAACATCAGTTTGGATAACACCTGAACAGGCTGCTCACTCTTGTGGATACATCTTCCTGGCACCACCAGTAGAAGTCACAATACCTTTATATACAGACTACAGAGGTTGAGCATGCAGCAAAAGAGCTGTGTGAACAGTTGAATCTAGGGCACAAAATAAAAACGGAGCAGCAACGAGAAAGTTAGCACCCATCAGAATGCATTTTTGCCTATATTTTGTGGCCTAAGAAGTGCTATAGTAATAAAAATCAGTAGATTCAAATACTGTGTATTACTGGGTAATTAAGTGTACTTTTTAAAAAAGTTTATTTATAAATCTACATTTATAGAACAAATTTAAAAATGCAGAAAGCAGATTAATTTTTAATTCACGTCATTAGTCTTTGTTGTCACAAGCGACTCCAATATAGTTAAATCCTAAAATAAGGAAGAAAAACAATTCTTGATGCTTTTACAAATCAAGACAGCGGGCATCAGAGGCAACGTAAATGCTGAGGAAGAACTTCAGACATATTCAGTGGAGGTGAAGAGATACTATCAGATAAAACTGCCTGTAAGAGATTCTAGACTTAAATAGCCACCAAATTCTCTGAGGATTTACTAATACACCTGAAAGTGCATAGCACAAAAGATGATATAGTTCAAGGTTTAGCCTAGTATTTCACAGTCTAGGAAAGAATAATTCCCAGAACCAATCATCATTTACCTACATGAAAATTTAGCCTGCTGAGGTAGGAAGACAGAACACTTCTACAATAAAAATGCCTGTTTCTAGTTTAGCTTGTACTTGTGACATAGTTTTGTGGGTAAGTTTTGGTAGATAGGCATGCATTAGTTTTGAGAAAAAAGTCCTGCAAGTCAGACCAAATGCAAATCAGTCTATGTTAATGATGGTTATGTATGAACTAATGCAGTATCATGTTCTCTTTTGCCCCAGAACCCTCCCCCCCCAAAAAAAAAAAAAAAAAATCCACAAGTTTCTCGGCTTCCTGTTTTCCCGTTTCAAATTGCATAAAACTCTAGTCTTATTCCTAAATGGCTTATCACAAAATAATCTATTAGCAATTGGAAAAGACACAGAGCTACTTATATTATCTTTAACAAACTGTTTCTCTAAATGAGAAATGCTACTCCAGCAACAATTTAGTTGTGCTCATTGGACAGTTACATTACCTCTTGCAAGTTCAAGTAGATACACCAAGTCCAGTGTGTAACTTGAAACTACCAGTTTATGATAGCTTAAGGGAACAGTGTTTTCAAACGAGAAAGGCATAAGCTTTCCAACCAGACTTCCATCAAACAAGGATACACAAACTGACAAGGGAGATAGTGCACTAGAGCTCAGCCACAGGGCTGCAGGGCAAGAGATGTGCAGGTATCACCGCCAGCTGGTTCCATTTCTCACCTCTAAGTTTTGGAACAATAGTGGGGGGAAAAGTGTTAATATTCCAAACCAGCCTTTTTTGTTGCTGGCCTACTGTCTAAATTAACCAGTAGTACTCACACATACAGAAACATGAAATACCCAACAAAACCCACAACTTCTGTCTGGGAAAAAAAACAAAACAAAACAAAAAAACCAACCAACCAAGAAAAACCCCAAACCAACAACCCACACTGACATGTATTACTACGGCTAGTTGCCATAGTAATGCAACATGAGCAACACCCAACATGAGCAACATCATAAAAATACTTTTCTTTTTTTACAGTTCCTGTAACCCTATGTCTGAAGAGAACGCCATTACAGCAGTTTGATTTCCAAAACCAGTTATCAATATGCTGGTGTGAACAGAGGCAGGGGCATGAAGTACAATTTTAAGGTCCTAAATCTGCTTGCTCTTGTTCCTTGGAGGTCTGCAGTCATTATAGGCAGTGCACTAAGAAAAATAAACAGCTATTTCAGTGACAGTAAAAAGAAAAAATACATTAGAGTAACAGCAAAGAAAAAACAGCTGCACACTTAATACAAAAAGAAAACAAACAAAAGACTGCAGGGATGACTACCTCCAGGCAAAATATAATGCCTTTCAGTAAAAACTGTACCAAGAGCCTAACACTGCATTGGCTGTGCTATATCGACACAGTTGAGTGGATTCTACACCCTGTTCCACCTTCTGGAATAAAGAAGAGTACTTGCATAAAACTTTAATCACGGTAGCTGTTAAAAGCAGAGACTTTTTGTGCTACAGACCAATTACATCATCTTAGACTGGAAGAACTGATTATTTTAAGGCCAATGGTACTTTTCTCCAGCATGTTCACTTAGTAGTGCAGACATCAGTACTAGAGACATCAGTACTGCTGAGATTCAGAATCCCTTTTACAGTAATGCTTTTATAGCATGCTCCAAATTTCGTGCGGCTTTTTTATGGCAGCATGAACTGTATTTAATACTGTAAATACAAAAAAAGATATACCAGGACAGGTTTTGATTATCTCCATCAGCATTTTACTGTACCTTGAAAGCCAGCTTCTGTAGAAATTATCACTAATGCATCCTTTAAGGGTGTCACTAAGTGAAAACATAGCTTCTGTATTTGCTTTTATAATAATGCGACCTGTAATTAAACTTACGAGTACTGAGAGAGAATTGAAGAGAGAACAACAGTTCAAGGTAATGCAGCTTAGCAGACCCTGTAACTTGCATACCATGAAGGACACAAAGTTCTTCAGCTGACAAGACCAGAATACATAAGCCTACCAATGATCTGCCTCCAATATAAGTGTGTCAAATCTAAGACAGTCAGTAGCCTGAATATTAACTAAAAGTAGTATACAGACAAGTGAAGAAAAACCCTGTAGCTTCATACTGACTGACTTAACTACGCTGGAACAAGAGAAATTAATCAATTTCTCCCTCCTGCTGCCACCAGTTTCACTGGAAGTCTTCCAGTTATTTAGCACTATAAGCAGTTGTGTTACACTGACTTCAGCTACAACCAATTATGAATAGCTCGGTATTTTAGGCAGATACAGCTGTATCCTGTACACTTCTTGTGGTGAGCCCTTCCGAAATGGATTTCTTGCTCCCTACTCAAAACACAAGATAATGAAGCAGTAATAGTCTCATAATTAGAAAAAAGGTTCTTCGTGTGTAACATCTGTTCAAGACTATATTCAGTAGGTAAACTCCCTAAAAAAAACCAAATACCATTAAATGCCTGTTGTGACATTCTGTTATGAGGCTGGAAAGCTTGTAATAAACATACCTTCTATGAAATCATTTTCACTATACAGCTGCCTCTCTCCTACTCCATCATCTTCATCTTGTCCATCTTCTTCATCTGGATTATTGATAACTTCTAGGCCAGCCTCAATAACTTCCACCAATTCATCTCGCTTATCCTTTCTAACAGGCTTCTCTTCTGGATGCCGAGTGAGTCCCATCTCCAACTGATATACTTTCATGGATGTAAAGCTTTCAAAAGGAATGACACCATACTCACTAGGCAGTTTAGCCCCCATGCTCACCTCAGCTTTGTCAATCTGTGAATGAAGAAATTCTAGGAGATCATTGGATGATTGTTCTTTGGTGCCCTGATAGTTCATACCATTGACCCTTGGGCTCTTTTTTTCCTGCAGGGATTTCAATTTATCACTCATTTCCTGAAGCTCTTGCTTTAACTGGGCAATCTGACGTTTCAAACTGGTAGCTCTGTTTTGATAATGCTCTTCTTGCTCCTGCAAAAGAGCTTGATAGTATTCTTTACCCATGCTTTCGCCTACGACACCAGGCAGAGATCCATTATCGTCTGTTTGTGGAGCGCACTCCAGCAAATACATAAGCAACACTAAACTGAATAGTAAAGCAAGGCCCACTAATAGCCAACGAGTCCTGGCTTGAATTACTAAGCCTCTTCTGGGCATTCTCATGTTACTACCACTTCCAATTCAAAAATATGACTTATCTGCTCATGTTTTTCAGGGAACATCACCCCAGAGTTCAAATCTTAGAAAGACAGAGCAAGCATGCCCGCAATAGTTACTCCAAGTTTTGATAAAGTAGCTGATGTGCAGTTTTCAACCTTTGCCTTAATAAGGTGTCACTGCAGAGAAATAAATCTGAAGTTCCTTTGTCATCCATAGCCATCAACTGTGAGCTTGGTTGACGCCATACAATTTGTTCAGGATTTCCTACCCCAAATGAAAAAACCTGCAGAGAGTGAGGAAGATGGAAGACACCAGCAAGGAGTCATACTTCCATTGCCTATTTCAACCCTGCTTCAATGGTTTTAGTCTATTTGAAGTTCAGTGAGCAAAGTCTGCAAAAGTAATTTCATAAGCTTTGAATCAACACCAATTTTTCTCCCACTGTGTGTGAGAGCAGCCTATAGCTTAGTAACAGTAATTTTCATTGGGTAGTCTGGCTTTTCCTCTGGCATTTGAGCATTTTATTCCACTTCCCCTCCTTTCCTTGGAGTCTGTGATTTGAGTCAGCAAAATGAAGTCAGAACCTAAAATTGAAAGAAAGGTGCATATTAGAGCTACAAAGCAGCTAGTCATCTGAAAACACATGAATAAAGTTGTAACACATGGATGCAAAGGATTGCTGGGGGAAGGAGTGGGAGAAGGAGAAAGAAAAACATTACCTCTTTCCATTGCATTACCCATCAGTGATTCCCTTTGACATAGTAGCTGAAAAATAGCAATACAGACAGTCTAATGAAATACATTTTTCACAAAGTTAGCTAAAGCAGTAAGGGTTCTTCTAGTCTCATCTAATTTTATTTGTTTTACCTCCCCCATTCCTTCTTGGGTTTGATTTTTTTTTTTGTTTTTGTTTTCCTCTGTGGGAAGAACAAACCATCATGCCCTTTTTATTCCTCTGAACTGAAAAACATTCCAAGAACTGTTTTGAAGCAGCAGCAACAGAAGCTTGCATTTACATTTGCTTTTAAGTAAATATCTTTTAGGAGATAATTATTTACTCATGAGTAAAGTTTTGCAGATTTAAATATCAAAGTCCACAGAAACAGCATTTCAAAATAAGTTAAATTCAAGAGAGATTCAAATTCAAACCCTGATTCCCAACTGATGGAAGGGAGCCTCAGACTACTCATTGTCTAACATTTCCACCTTTTGATTTGGTTAGGCTAGCATCAAGAGGCATTGACCATTAGCATGGGTCACCCTCTTACACTGCTGAGGCTTGGAGGAAAAGGCCAGGGAAAAGAGAACACAGTAACATAAGAGGGGGACACCAAAAATCTTACTCAGCAACAACAGTCAGCTGAACAGTTTATGGGCCTCTTCAGTGGCAGCATAAAGAGCTATAAGTAAGTTCAATGCGTGTTAGTCTACTTTCTCACATTAATAAAATATTTAAAACTTGGATATATAAAATAAGTGAAGCTCATTAAAATTTATCCGGCTGCACATTCATTTTGACTATGTTGCATAACTTGTTAGGGGATAGTTCTGGGATCTTGAATAACTTCAGTTTATTTTCAGTATGCTTATGACATTAGAAAAAAGATGGCCCACTCTAACATTCCCTTTATATGGGTTGGACAGGCCGTTATCTATCACCACCAAGCAGCCACAAACTCCATCTTCCTCTGTCCTTGTAAATAAGTCATGATGCCACGATGCACTTCATGTGCTTACAAACACCTTACAACATTTCTCCCTTCCCATCCAGCTTCCACCACCAGGATATTCTTTAATGAGAACCATGTACCACATACCAGCAGTATCACAATATTCAGCATCCTCATTTGCAAGGAAGCTCTCATTACAAGGCCTGAAAAGTTAAATAATTTATTCATACCACCAAACCCAATGCCTGTGATAAGCAGATCCTAACTTCGCATGCATGCCATGTACACTGACTTTTGCAAGAGCTACACACTTCAGAGTTGTCCATCTGAAGTCTACAAGGCTACTTGAATAAGCTACTAGTATTTCTAGTAGTGAGGTCCCTGCTTATGATCCTGTTCACAAATAAAGTAGAAGCATTACTCAGAAATTCTTAACAGAGCAGCTAAAAGGCTATAGTTATTTGAAACTTCAGCTTTTTCAACCAATGTAAAGCTACTGGCCACTTTGGTACAAAATAAGTAAATTTTACGAACTCAATTCTAGGTAACAACCTTTTAAGTCCAAATAAGACAGAAGTTAGTCACTCCTCATTGCACAAACACAGCATTATATAAATGCCTATAAAGGGTGATCAACACCAGATGTACCTTTAGACTACTGACCAGGTGCTGTGGTTTAAGCCCAGCTGGTAACTCAGTACCACACAGCCATACACTCACTCCCCCCCAGCTCCTGGAGGGATGAGGAGGAGAATGGAAAGAATGTAACTCCCACAGGTTGAGATAAGAACAGCCCAATAACTAAGGTATAACACAAACCACTGCTGCTACCACCAATAATAATAATGATAAGGGAAATAACAAGGGAAGA
>WYDI02013375.1:0-10739 GCA_009867235.2 Psittacus erithacus
GGCTGGGAGTGTGAGAGGAGGGGGAAATTTGTGAATGGCGGGGGGGTGCCTCCGGGGTGAGGGGGGTTGCTTTCAAGGCGGGGGGTGGGCTTATAATGTGTGTGGGGTCCTGCAATTCAACGGGGCTCTTCCTATGTAAGGACGGGTCTTGTTATACAGTGAGGGTCTTGCAGCGTGCAGGGGGGGTTCTTTTATTCTAGGGGGCTTTTGACATGCGGGGAAGGATCTTGCCATGCCAAAGGGTCCTGCAGTGTATGGGGGTGCTCCTGCAACTCAAAAGGGTTTTGTAATGTGGGGAGGGGTCTTCTCATGCAGGGGGGTGTCCCAATGCGGTGTCCCAATGCGGTGTCCCAATGGGGTGTGTGTGTCGTGCAGGGGGGGGGCTCTGGATGCAGCGGTGCGGGGGGCGCTGGTGCGGGATGCGTCGGGCGGGGGTCGCTGCGGGGAGCGGCCCCGTCTGGCGGCGGGGGGTAAGAGGGAGGCGGTACCGCGGCGGCCGCGCTATAAAGGCGGCGTCGGGGCGGGCGCGGCGGCAGCGGCGGTCGGTGTCGGCGGCAGCGGCAGCGGCAGGGGCTGGGGCAGGGGCAGGATGACGGCGAACGGGACGGCGGAGCCGGTGCAGATCCAGTTCGGGCTCATCAACTGCAGCAACAAGTACCTGACAGCGGAGGCGTTCGGCTTCAAGGTGAACGCCTCGGCCGCCAGCATGAAGAAGAAGCAGATCTGGACGCTGGAGCAGGACGGGGAGGACTCCAGCGCAGTGCTGCTTAAGAGCCACCTCGGCCGGTACCTGGCGGCCGATAAGGACGGCCGGGTGAGCTGCGACAGCGAGGAGCCGGGCCCCGACTGTCGCTTCTTGGTGGTGGCTCACGGCGACGGGCGCTGGTCGCTGCAGTCCGAGCCCCACCGCCGCTTCTTCGGCGGCACCGAGGACCGGCTCTCCTGCTTCGCTCCCACCGTTTCGGCTACCGAGAAGTGGAGCGTCCACTTGGCCATGCACCCCCAGGCCAACCTCTACAGCCTGGCCCGCAAGCGCTACGCTCACCTCGGGCCCCGCCGCGACGAGCTGGCCGTAGACCGCGATGTGCCGTGGGGAGTGGATGCCCTCATCACGCTGCTCTTCGTGGAGCAGCGCTACAGCCTGCAGAGCTGCGACCACCGCCTCCTGCGCGCCGACGGGCGCCTCGTCCCCGCCGCCGAGCCCGGCACCGCCTTCACCCTCGAGTTCCGCTGCGGCAAGGTGGCCTTTCGCGACGGGGAGGGCCGCTACCTGGCCCCTTCGGGACCCAGCGGCACCCTCAAGGCTGGCAAAAGCGCTAAGGTGGGCAAGGACGAGCTCTTCGCCCTCGAGCAGAGCTGCCCGCAGGTCGTGCTCCGAGCAGGCAACGACAGGAACGTCTCCACCCGGCAAGGTAGGAGGAGAAGGGGGGATACACACAGGCCGCCCCCCTGCATCCCTCGGGCATCGCCTCCTCCACAGCCCCTGCATTGACTCGGGATCAGCACCTCGGTGTGACCCCCCTGGAGCTCCTCATCTCAGCAGCAACCCCATGGGGTGCCCCCTCTGCATCCCCGCACCATCGTCTCTTTAGGGCCAACCGTCTTTGACGGAAGCCCTTCTTACAGGCGTCCCTGTACCTCTCCTCTGAAGTCGTTGTCTTCCCCAGCACCCCTCCAGCATCGCCTCCCTGGGCCCCTCCTCCCTCCAGCACCCCCATCCCTGCAGCATCCCCTCAGCCCTGCGGGTTGGAATGGTGAGGGGCCTGCCTTGGGGTGCAGAGATGGATGGGGGGGCGGGTATAGGGCAGTGAATGGGGTCTTCCCTTGCCGTGAAGGAGGCAGAGCAGCCATCCCTCGCCTTCCTACCTGCGGAGCTCATTGTTCACCCAACAAAGCCTCCTCCAAACTCCCCCTTTCCCCTCCTTCCCCCAGCATCGCTGAGCTTTGTCCCCTGTGGATCAGGGTCTGGGGAGGCTTCAGTGTCCCCCATGGGGCTGTGTTCCCCGATGGGAGGGGGCTGGATGCCACCCACCCACCCCCTGCCCTCAGCAGCGGTGCACGAACGGCTTTGCCAACACATCCTTCACCCGCCCGCACAAAGGCAGCCGATCCCTGTCCCCTCCGCTCGCTGCAGAGGCCCCCCCCCTGCCTCCCAGCACCCATGAGCATCCTCCCCCCTAAGCCCTATGGGTGCTTGAGCAGGGGGGGATCCCCGCTCCGCGATGCTGGAGGTGCCCTGGGGCCCATCACCGGCGCGCCGAGTCAGGCCGGGGCACGCCGGGCGCGGGATGGGTGCGAGCACGTCCCAGAGCCCGGAGGAACGAGGAGCGGGGAATCTCTTTTGTGCGCGCCTATGGAACGCCTCAAGGCTGCAGCTGAACCCTCGCCTGCGCCTGGGCAGCGCCTGGCGGGGACCTCGGTCGTGTTTCTCCTCCCCGAGAGCGAAGCAGCCCCTCGGAGAGGAGAAAGGGGCCGCAGGGATGAACCCTGGGACCATTTGTGCAGGGGGATGGGGAAGGAGGAGGAGGATGGAGGGAAGGAAGGAGGAGGATGGCGATGGCGGGAGGCTGCCGCAGCGCCGTGGGGGGAAGGGCTGCTGCAAGCCCTTTGTCACCGGAGATGGGGAAACCAGATGTGGGGGGAGACGTGCGCGATGGGGCGGCGATGGGGGGCACCCCATGGGTGGGAGCTGCTGCTGGCGGACCCGCCGGCTTTGTGTGATGGGGACGGATGGGGGGGGATGGGATGGGAAGGGAAGGGAAGGGGGGGGAATCCAAATCTCCCCAGCAACAGGGGGCTCTGGGCTGTGCCCGGCCCTTTTCCAAGCAAAACAGAGCGGGGAGGGGGGCGCTGGGGCTGCACATCCTCCGCTTTGAGTCCGTTCTGGCTGGAGAAGCCGTTTCCACACGGTTTATCCCGCCCGACAGCAGCGAGAGGCAGCGAGGCGCTGCGTTCCCTTCTCCCGCCGGGAATGCGCCTCATCCCAAGGTTATGGAGCAGGCGGTGGAACAACAGCGGCCGGAGGAAGCAGCTGCAGATAGCCCTTGCCCCCGCCGCGCTGATAAGCGCTGCTGGCAGATGTGCCGATGGCTGCCGGGATGCGGGATGCGGGATGCGGGATGCGGGATGCGGGATGCAGGCAGGGAGCGGCTGTGGCTCGGAGCAGGCTTATGGGAAAAGGCAGCTTGCGGACACAGGGAGGGAGCAGGGACGGCAGTGCCTGTGTCCCCAATGGGGATGAGGCCATGAGGCTGCTGTGGCTCCCCTGGCTGGGAGCTGGAGCTGGTCCAGCCTTGGGATAGCGCTGTCCCATGTGTGCCGAGTCAGCTCCTGGCTTGGAGCCTGCTCCCTGTCCCTGGGATGGCAGCGTCAGCATCCCCTGCCCACAGGGCACCGGGGACCATGACATGGACAATCCCAGGGTGTGGGGCACGAGGTGGGCGCCAGCCCCTTCCAAGGGAGCTGAGCCAGGGCTCAAGGAGCGCAGCCTCAGCCCGGCTCAATGGCTCCTTTCTAGCCCCGGCTGCGGCAACAAAGGGCCCTTTGTGGGCACGAGGGTCCCGGGGGCAGAGCGCTGCGGAGGTGTGCGGGGAGGGAGAGGATGGGAGAGAGGCATTTCGGGAAGCAGGGGCTGGGAAGGGGGGGGAGCACGCCCGGACATGCCAGGCTGGCGATGGGAGCTCAGCTCCCAAGCCAAGAGCCCTCATGGCATGGGGTGGGTCGGTGCTGGCTGCAGCGTGGCTTCATCGCGGTGATGCAGGCTTTGATCCGGAGATGCCAATTGCTTGGGGAGGGTATCACAAAGCCACACACGAAATCCATCAGGAATTAGGGGTGAGTTTTCCAGGAAATCCATGCACCATCCCCTATGTGACCCCTCTGCAGAGGAGCTGCTCGGTCCCTAGGCTGTTGCTTTCAGGCAAAACCATGCTTGGATTAATACCTGGGGGCAGCAAAAGCCCATCCAGAGGGCAGGGAAGGGATGAGCCTGGGAGCACGTGTGAGGCAGCAGTGCAGGGTTGTGGGTGCCAGAGCCCTGCAGGGAGGCCAGACCTGACCTGTGCAGGCAGAGCTCAGCGCAGCATCCCCCGGGGCTGCTGGGCACGAGGGCCCAAATCCTGCCCATGAGGGCTTGGAGGGGTTGTGGGGTGCTGCTGGTGCAGTGCGCTTGGGGCTTTCAGGGCAGAACCATGGGTTTTTTGACAGGGAACCTCTTGGCCTATGAGGAGTTGGAATATGGGAAAGGTGCCAGCTCCCAGCCATGGGAAAACAGCTCCTAATGTGTGGAATTGCCTAGCCATGGGTCTAGCCATGGGGCAGCTCCAGCTCATTGTCCCACGGGTTGGCCATGGTCCTCTAGGCCCTTGGCTTCCTCTCCACGGAGTGTCCCACTGGGTCTCAGCAGCATCCCGGGATTGCTCTAGGCCACCTGCACGAGTTTAGTGTAGGGGGTAAGGTTTCTACAGGCCATAAATGCCCCCGCGCTGGGTCTGTGGCTCCTCATGGCATGGAGGTGGCACAGCTGCTGCGAACTGTGGCTCCTTTAGATGGAGAAGCTTTGGGATAGCTTCCGGGCTATGGTGCCCGTATCCCTCCATGTGCATCCCCCATCCTGGCCTGGAGAGCAGTGAGGGTCAGGGGCATTGATCCTGCAAACCCAAGTGGTTGGCAGTGGCTGGAAACCTCGGCAGAGGTTGGGAATCCCTTCCCTGCTCCAGCTCTGGCTCCCCTCCCCATCCTCCATCCCCAGCTCTATAAGGACCTTGAGCCCAGGGGCTTTGTTTGGGGAAGCCAAGGGGACGCAAGCACCTCACCCCCAGTCTCTGCATCCTCCCGAGACCCCCCCCACAACCCCATGCTGCAGATGGGGAACATCCCACATCGGGAATTCCAGGGGGGCACAAACGAGCCTCCTCTTCCCCCTGCCCCAGCTGTAATCAGCAGCTTCATCAAGGTCAGGCTCCAGACTGTGCCTTTACCACCAGCAGTAATTAAAGTGATTGCAGCGGGAGCGGCTGTGGGAGAGCAGGGGTGGGGGGGACACGGCTCCATCCACAGCTCTGGGCTGCACAATGTGGGGCACAGCCAATATCCTCTGCCATGGGGACAGCTCTCCTGCACCCACCGTGGTCCCAGGCTCTCAGGGCAGTTTCTCCCATCCCATTGGCTCTAACTCCCCTGCTCCTGCTCAGTTACAGCCCTTTGAAGCTGCTCCTGCCCCGGCCCTAATTGCATTCCTTTCTGCTGACTTGGTGTAACCCAACCCAGGTTTCGGGGAGGGGGCGGTGGGAGACCCTAAGCCAGGCCCTGTGAGGCAAAGCCAAACCTCAGCCCCATGGGGAGAGTGTAGGCAACTGCCCAGCGATGAGGTTCATTGTGGGTTCATTGTGCTCTATGGTGGGGTCTTTGGGGTGAAGGGATGGTGTTGGGAGGCTCCCAGCGCTCACCTCCAGCCCATCCCATCCTGCTCCACAGCACAAAACATCATCCCCGGGCTCTCCCCATCCTGGTGCCTGCAGGTCAGGGATACCTGCCCCAGATACCCAAGGAGCAAAGCATCACTTCCATCAGGAGCTGTAGAAGGTGCTGGAAGATGCCTGTTGGAGAGGGGATGCTGTGAACAGGCAGCAGCGCAGCAGCCAAAGGACAGTTTGTGGGAGATAAGATTACAGCCAACAAAGCAAAGCCTTCAAAGCCTAATCCCTTTGGGAAAGGTGGGAGACTGATATGCAAAGCAGAGGCTGTTCCCTGAGGGCCACTGGATGGGGATGCTTGTTTGGGAGATGCAGATGGGGCAATGGGAAGCTGCCAGGTAGCTGTGTCTGCAGGATGTGGGGGAACGCATCTCCATTTCTAAGTGTCTGGAGAGAGATGGTCCCTCCCCTGATGGATGGGTGTAGCTGGTGGGACTTGCTGCTGAGGGCTTCCCAGTGCAGAAGGGCCATGAAGGCTGCAGCCCTGAAGGCATCCCAGCGACCATGTATTGCATGATGTGAAATCCCAGCAGC
This sequence comes from Psittacus erithacus, assembly GCA_009867235.2. Lineage (NCBI taxonomy): Eukaryota > Metazoa > Chordata > Aves > Psittaciformes > Psittacidae > Psittacus > Psittacus erithacus. The sequence continues at coordinate 6,009 of WYDI02013375.1, forward strand.
GGAGAAACTGGGGGTGCAGGGGGTTGAATGCATTGGCAGCCCTTTGAGGAGGTTCCTGGCTCTAGGAAAAGGCAGATTTGGGCAGAAAGCTGGTTCTGGGGCCCATCTCCACTCATCCCAGCTATAGGAAGACAGGGAGAAGCAGGGCTGAGCACCATGCCTCAGCTCCCTTCCCAAATCCCAGCATAGCAGCTTTGCTTTGGCTCCAGGCATGTGACTCCCTTCCCAAAAGCATTTTTAGGCAGAAATCCACCAAGCTGGAGTGCTCTGGAGAGGATTTGGCCCTGCAGGCCCTGACTAAGCAGGTTTGCTTGGCCTCAGTGCCTGTGGGTGGATGTGCACATGGCCTCAGGACCATGGCTGGTGGCCCCAGGACCATGGCTGGTGGCCCCAGGATGGGCTGCATCCACCTCTAGGGCAGATGCTGTCTCTGGTCTCTCTGGTTGCGATGGGGTTTTGGAAGCCAGGGAAAGCTTGGCTGCTATGACAATGTACAGATGAAAACCGGTGCCACGGTTCTTAAACATGCCATGAGTGAGGATTCATAGGTGGTGAGGTGGCCTCTGGTAATGGATTGAATAACCTGGTGTCACCTCCAGAGACAGAACTACAGCTCCTTCCTGTGTGAATTATCTAAGTTGGTTTTAGCTTGGTGCTTAATCGTGATGGAGAGTGCTGAGCTGGAGCTCGTGGCTGCATCAGCTCAGGCCAGCCCTGGTTTATGGCCTTAACACTTGAGTAACCAAAGGAAACCCGGATTTGAACCCTGAATACCACAGGGAGGATGCATGTGAGGGATTTGGGAGTCCCCAGAGCTCACCCAGGAGTAGGAGCCCCCTTTTTCAATTGGGTTTCCTGGGGTGCAGAGGTGGATGGGCTCCCCCTCCAGGACCCCCAACCTCCATCTGCCTTTGCCCCACAGGGATGGACCTCTCGGCCAACCAGGATGAAGAGGGTGACCAGGAGACCTACCAACTGGAGATCAACAAGGACACCAAGAAATGCGCCTTCAGGACCTACACTGGGAAGTACTGGACCCTCACCTCCAACGGGGGCATCCAGTCCACCGCATCCACAAAGTGAGTCCCCTGCCCTGGGCGTCAGGGACCCCTCTGCATCACCCAGAGGAAACCAAAGGGGATTTTTTCAGTCTCGGAGCTCATCCCAAAACACTTCCTGGCAAAAGCAGGGAATTCCCTGGAGAGCTGGGGCTGGATTTGAGCTTTGCCACCCAAGAAGTCCCTCAGGCCACATAATCCTTCCCGGCCAGCTGGGGCTGTTGAAATGCTCTTCCCTGCAGCTCAACCCTGTACTGACCGAGGTTGAAACCCCAAAGTGCCTTTGGCTGCCTGCCTCCTGCCTGCTTCCCATCGGGATGGCCACCATGACGTGGCAAAACTGAATTGAACCAGGGTCTCCCCATCCATCCATGGCCCTTCCCGGGGTGGCACTGGAGGGTCCCCATCCCTTGCATCCCGCTGACCACCCTCTGTACCCTGCAGGAACGCGAGCTGCTACTTTGACATCGAGTGGTGTGACAAGCGCATCACCCTCAAAGCTGCCAATGGGAAGTATGTGACAGCAAAGAAGAACGGGCAGCTGGCAGCCTCCATGGAGACAGCAGGTAAGGGACACCCTTGGGGTCCCCCATCCCATACTAGGGTGGCAGAGGATGAGTGAGGCTCTCCTTGAGCCAGCCTCCTCTTCCAAGTTGATGCTGAGGGATGCAGGCAATATTTTCACGTGCTGTGAGATGGGGGGATGCCGATGTGGTGAGTGGGAAATGGATGTGGGGCAGAGCTTACCCTCCCCTCTGCTGCCAGCCATGGAATCCAGGCTCTGCACCCCCTTGGGATGCACTCACAGCCCCTTTGCCCTCTGACATAGGCGAGACGGAGCATTTCGTGATGAAGCTGATCAACCGACCCATCATCGTCCTCCGCGGTGAGCACGGCTTCATCGGCTGCCGCAAGGTCACCGGCACCCTGGACTCCAACCGCTCCTCCTATGATGTCTTCCAGCTCGAGTTCAACGACGGAGCCTACAACATCAAGGGTAAGTCCTTAGGGATGGGTATTGGGGTGGGAAGTGACGGCCATTGGCGCCCAGCTGGTGGCTCATGAGGCCACCTTGTCCCCTCTGCCTGCAGATGCCACTGGGAAGTACTGGATGGTGGGGAGCGAGTCGTCCGTCACCAGCAGCAGCGACACCCCCGTGGACTTCTATTTTGAGTTCTGCGACTATAACAAAGTGGCCATCAAAATCAATGGCAAATACCTGAAGGGTGACCACGCCGGGGTCCTCAAGGCATCCGCCGACACCATCGACGCCTCCACCCTCTGGGAATATTAATGCACTTTAGCGTACCTCCCATTGCCAACTTTTATTATTCCCCTTCCTCCGTCCTTGGTTTCCTTTTGGGTTTTGTTTTTCTCCTCTCTGTACAAGGATTTTCAGGCTGGCTTGTCCTTCCCTCCCACTGCAGAGCTGGTGCGTTGGGTGGGAGGTAGGGCTCTGGGAATTAACAACTGGAAAAGTGCTGGGGCAGCCTATAGCTTTGTATTGTCACCCTTCCCTCCAGGTTTGCTGGGCTTGGAAACTGCCATCCCCCTGCTCCCGGCCCCAGACATCACCTTAGGTAGTTTATTTTCCTCTCAGTTGAAAAAAGGGAATAAGATCACCTCTGTACTTGCTTCTGCCATATCAGTACTGGCACTGCCCCTGCAGCACCCACCTCATCCCACCCCATCCCAACCAGGGACAGAGCCACGGTGCTGGGCTCAGCCGGCTTCCCCTCAGCAGATTCTCTTTGCCCCTGGCTTTTGGGGTAGGATTCATCCTCAGCTGAGCCATAAGAGGTGACCTTACATATCACAGCATCCCTGGGGCCGGCATGGGATGGCATGTATCCCTGTGGAAGGGCCAGCAAGCCGATTCCCTTTGTCCCCATATGAAATGAGTTTTGAGGGTGATCCCGTCTGGAAAACCTCAGCTTTTTATCTTGTGGAGCCCCACACTCCTTGTGTCCCTCTGCCCCTCCTTGTGCTTCTGGCTCTGGAGGAGCATCATAGATCCCAATGGTGGGTCCGGCCTGGCTGGTCCTGCTGCTGTGCTGGGGAGGGGATGCTGTGGAGGGGATGCAGAGCAAGCCTGTGCTGGGTAGGGAGCTTCATCCAGCCCATGGTGGGCTTCGGTCCCTGGCTGATGGAACCTCCCCTGGGTGGTGGCTGGAAGCATAAACTGCAGCTTTTGGTTTACAGAATAGAGAAGTTCCTTAGCAAACTTTGCACAGTGATATTTGCTCAGTACCTTGTTTCTTTCCTCTCTCTCTCGTCAAATACTGGAACAGTGAAGGGAATCACTGCACACCTAATGCTGAATTGGGAAGTGCCCCTTCCTGTGGGCTCTGCCAAGGAGGGCAGCTCCTGATCCTGGGCTCTTGTGCCATCACAACTCAACTGGAAAAGAAAAGAGAAAGACCAAAACAGTATTTTTGTTAGTCTCTATTTATATATGCTCTCCATGGCACTGTGTTACCAGCTGTTCTCTGTACTAGGTCTGCATTAGAGTATAACGCTGTCTGTAGCAGGTGATGCTGACGTGTTCATTAGGGTGTTGAAAGGCACTTTATCCTTTGGGGCCTTCCTAGGGCCGGTATTTGCTCCCTGCAAACACACCAAGGAGCCTTTTTCCCCCCACCCCACACCAAGGGTGCTCGCGGCATCGCTGCCGTGCCAAAATCACCGGTCCCTATTGCCAGAGGCAAGGCAGGGGCTTCTCAGCCTTAAAGCCATGTGGAGAGGGTGGAAATCCCTCCCTAGGAGCTTGGTGCTATCCTCTCAGCTGGGAGAGCGAGTGGCCTGTCCCCTGCCATGGGGACAACCCCAGACTGGGATCCCTCGCTGGCGCAGGGGATCCCATGGGGATGCTACCTCGGCTCTGCGCTCACATCCAGGGGCTGCCTGCGCCCACCCGGGCACCGCTCTGCCCCTCAAAGGACCGAGTGTCTTGATGAAGCCCTGAGTGACCCTGTGACTTGGCACACACTTTCTGCTGGCCTTCACCCCCCCTTTGCCCTGTGTCGCCTCCTCCCCGTCCCCTTGTTGCAGTTTGAACCATGTAAATCCTGCTCTGGCTTCTTCTGTGTGACGCTAGGTCAAACATCTCTCCTGTCTCCTCGTAGCGGGTGTCGTGACTCTCTGACAAACATCTCACTCTGAAAAGTTAAGGTTTGGGTTTGGTTTTTATTTTGGGGTTTGGGTTTTTTTTTTCTCTTAATTATTATTTTTTTTGTAAGTGCCATTTGTATAACTTAAAAAAATGAGCTTCAAATGGAGAAAGATGAATAAAAATAAAACCTGCATTCGGATACAAGCAGAGGTGTGTGGTGTGTCTGGCGGCTGCGCCTGCAGCTGCAATGGCTTTTTAATGGCATGAGCCTGAGCATGGACTATCCAGGGGCTAAGCTGCTTTGCTGTGATTGAGCTGGCTCTAGAGGGAAGGGAATGGTAGCCAACAGGCTCATCTCCACCAAGCAGCTCAAAGGGGATTCTTACCTGGCCAGGAAATGCATCACGGGCAAGGGCTGACCATGGGCTATGTGATGGATAAGAAAAGGAGGAATGGCTTTAAGATGAAAAAGATTTAGATTAGCAGGTGCTGGCACAGGGTGCCCAGAGAAGCTGTGGCTGCCCCATCCCTGGCAGTGTTCAAGGCCAGGCTGGACACAGG
>WYDI02013377.1:0-29382 GCA_009867235.2 Psittacus erithacus
AGAGTGAGCAGTGCTTAGACATTTTGTATACCACTGAATACTCTTGCAGGTTAAAAAAAAAAAAAAGCAACTAAAAAACCTCTCCAGAGAAAAACACAGCATTGAAAGAAACATTTCAGAAATTTATGGGCACATGATTTATGAGATGTTATGAAGAAAACGATTTTCTAGCTTAAATTGTAGCAAATATTATCAGGTAATAAAATATAGAGCTACTTAAGTGACCTGTTAAGTGAGGAGAACCTTAGACAAATGCTATGCTAGGGACATGAGGTTTTGTTGCTATTTCTGTGACATTAACACATTGATTACAACTTTTTTCACTAATGAGCAGTAATTACCCCTAATGAGCAAGTGAAGCTATTTCAGAGAAGCAGATAATCAATTTACTTAGTTTACCATGCAGTGCATGCATGGTAAACTACTTGGATTGTATCGAATAGCTTTTCTTTCTGTTAATTTAAAGAAAATGAACCTCTTGTAAGAACCTGTATACTAATTGAACAGACAGATTAAAAACTGAGTTCGTGTATTTTCTGAAAATTGTACTTTACATATATTAAGCAATACTTTTTATCTTATATCCTAATTATTTTTAACTTAACTGTTATTGCACTCCATTCTGGTAAGATGTGCATCTCCTTCCAGTATTTTTTTAATGCAAATGCTGTTTCAAAATTGGTATTAATTTTATGACCTTTTCAACATTTTTTGAAGAGCAGGTTGATTAATTAAAATTTTCTCTAAATATTTGACAAAAGGAAGAGATGAATTAGCTTCATTTGTGAGAGTCCTATTTTGTTTTCCCAGCACTTGGCTGCACAATTTTTCTAGAACTGCAAGTATTTGAGGTAGATTATAATTTTTTTACATGTAAGTTCCTATTAGATGTACATTTCATATTGTACATGATGGAACATGGTAAACACACTATTTCCAAAAAACGAAGCACAGAGATATGTCAGGATCCCTTCTAGAAAAGTGTGAATCACAGAAACTCCATTCTTTGAATAGGAATCCACATTCCCAGCCACAGGGTTCTGGGGTACTGAAAAGGAAGCGGTGTCCATTGAAACCTCTGCGGTTAGCAAATAAATGAGTTAGAAAGAATCCATCCTGCTACATACCCACTTCTCTTCCACACTGTCTTCTTTGGCACAGAAGTAAAATTCACAGTCTGTCTCAACATCTGCTCCTGTAATAAGTTTCCGTATCTGCCAAGTGCAAGACTTCATTTATTTCTAATGCAGGTAAATACTTCAATGGCATGCAAGGAATTCCTCTGTACAGCATCACAGAAATAAATGCCACCAGTTCATTCTGGCCCCAGGGCACATGTCCTACCAATCATTCCCACCACTATGCTGCTAACTCTATCTGAATACAGTTAGGAGGTACTTGGTTGGTGAGCAGAGAAATTTCAGTTCATAATTTAGAGAACATAGCTTTATCCTGAGAATTTCAGTTAAGCAGCACGTAAGACATTCAGTTAAGCTCAGTTAAACCATCATTCTGGCACCGTGATCAGTGATATCCAATCAACTCAGTTCAGATATTTTAAACACAAATCACTGATTTTTTTTTTTTTTCTATGGAGTAACTATTTGTAAGAGTGTCACAGCCTTCAACTCTTCAACTGAATGGCAGACGTCAGTACCTCTGATACAGGGAAGTGACTCAAGCTAAACAACAAATGAAAAACATCCACTTTCTGGTTTATAGTACTTTTCAGTACTCCTGGGCAAGCAGGATCTATATGAATTCTCGCAATAACATGTTTGATAGAGATCACAACAATATTTGAAGCTCTGTAGAAGGAAGGAACAGTGGTAAGAGTTAAAAAGCTGGAAATGTATTCATAGAAGTTATTGTCTCCGGCTAGGATATTAGATTTTCAGTAAAAAATTGAAAAAAATTACTGAAAATTAGATTTTCAGTAAAAGAAAACAGCCTACCTCGCCTCCCCAAAAAACTTAAGATCTCAAACTTAAGTCAAAGCTTCAGAATTAATACCTTTAACTATTAAAAAAAACCCAAACCAAACCAAAAAACCACAAACAAAAAAAACCTAACAAAAAACCAAACCCCAGACGAAAAGTGTGGTGGAAGTATTTCACCTAAATAGTTAAGATGAGGTTTTCCAAGGAGCCTAATGAATGCTTCAGCTGCATTTTGGTTTAAATTGTCTAATTTATGTTGTGCCTCTTTGTTAACTGCTGCTGATGGGCAGGCACAGTAGTGCAGATGCAGAATGGCAGTAACACATTTTGTATGACATGATTAGTCACCAGTAAATGAATCTGGGGACGCACAAATACTGCTATCACTCACAGCTGTATTAAAGTGCTTGGCATGGGCATTTTCAGTAAACACTGAGATGGTAGTCCCCATAGTGACCGTTGGTGCTGTGTGGTTATGAACAGCAAGATTCAAACCAAAGGAGCAATGTTCAGCAGCAGACACTCCAAATTCTGCCAACAGGCTTTTTCAAAATTTCCTTTCAAATAATTAAATCCTCTTAGATGCTACTGGGGTTCACTTTTTCTTTCACAAAGCAAACTATTCTCCTTACTGTTTGCAAGACTAAATGAAAGTAGCCTGAGTTCAGGTGTCAACGCCACAGAGTATAGTCACAGACACCTTGTTATGGCTCCGACTCTTCCATGCTAAATAAAAAGAACAAATTATAGGAAATAAAATATTAAAGTGAAGCACAGGTACTGTTCTGGTTCCTGGTTAATCAGATGAACAGATTCCTATGCAAAAAATAACAAACCTGAGAAGAAAACATTGCACTTCTGCTATTATTGGATCAGTCCTGATCTTTTATTTTAGTCTGGGAAAAATATGTATCTCTATGTTTGTAGTGTAAAAACTACCTTGTCTGAATAGCACCTAACAATTTGCACAATAAACTCTCTGGGGCATGCAACACGGTTGTATTATGCTTAATGTCCTGGATTTTCATTCCGGCTCCTACGATACATAAAACATATAAACAGTTATGAAGATCTAAAGCATTTGAGAAAAAGTGGCAATAAATTAGTCTCTCCACCTCAAGCTTGCAAGACATTTGCTGGGATGTACTTTGTATTGATAGGGCTTCAAGTTCAGAGAAAGCTGACTAGAAGATAAAAGGTCCTGATAACCTTCAAAGCTCTATCACTGAAAAATGAGTTTCCCACATAGGTCTCCAATGGATTAGCAGCTTCGTTGTGCGCAAGCCCTCTCTATGGCTTTTCATTATCTCTCATAGTCACTTAAGCCTTTTCCTAATAAAAAGACAATGCCAAAGTTTAGATTATGAAATATTCCTAAGTTAAATTGATAACAGTTTAATTAAACGTTGCTCACTAGCAACATTTCTGGCATGACTCAGACAATAAAACTGAGAAATGATTGCTATAATTGCCTTTTTTTGCTGCCTTTTCTCAGTCTTCTGGGGTGCTTTTCTCATAACACTGCCTTTCAGAGCATGCTGCAGAAGATCTGGTTACATGACATAGTTGTTTGATTCAGTTTTACACTAAGCATGAAGGATTCATTTTGACTCGGGCTCTGCATGGTCAGATTTTGTCTTCTTTTTAATTAAGAGGGGCAGGTCCTCAAAGTGAATAAGTGAGCATACCCCAGTTGAAGGTATTACCAAGTCTTCTCCCAGTGTTAGTAGCAAAATCTTCCTATTAAGTTCAAGCTGTACTTTCTATGGTGATGCACATCTCTGTACAGAGAAGGTTCATGGCACTTCATGAGCAAAACTCATTCACTTAATAAAGTCAGTTAATAAATACAAGCTTCTTTTCTGTATCTGTTTCTGGAGATGTTGCTTCATTCCTTCATGCTGCAAGTACTGTGCAATTTGTCCTCTCTGCGCCACGTAGCATGCTTTCACCCTACAAGTCACCCATGATAGATAAGCAGATGTTTCCCTAGTGATTAAGATTACATTTCCCCTTGAAACTGGACTGTTCTTATGGCTTTGAATTGTATAACACAATAATCTTATATGTTAAAAACCTGTATAGCCTTCTAGTAGTTCAGCATAATTATCCATTAATAAAGCCCATTAAATAATGACAATATACTTAGGTTGTATTAATACTGTAGCATAAGGGAGTAATGAGTTTTACCTGGAAAAGCTGGCAATCTAAATATAAGAATGCACAATATCACAGAAACTAAATAAGGAAAAATTATTAGTCTGTTTTCAATACCATAAATTCCCATAAAATATGGATAAGAAATACTATCACATGAAATGCAAAATTAATTAAATCCCAATACGAAAATTAGCAATGGTACATTTACAAATGGTACATGTACAAAGCCATGAACTACTTTGAATCAGATGTTCCTATCTCCCATACAGAACAGTAAGAAAAAAAAATCTTTCTCATGTTTACAAAAGCAGAAGGTTGCAGTAGTTCAATATACTATAGGTCACCATCCACCCTAGAACAACCATTATTTCTCTTCTAATCTTTCACATAAAGGCACAATTTATTGGTGTTTTCCCACAGACAACACTGATTTTTTGACTCAGAAGCAGACTGTCTGTAACACATTGAATTTTTTCCACAGCAAAACTCCTGGCTTCACTTTTGCCATGAGAGCCTTCATTCCTAGACTTTGCTTTTAGGGAAACAAGAGGAAACAAATAATTTGCATCTACAAGAACAGAATCACAATATTTCACTGGATTACTGCTGCCTCTTCCAGCCAAGCACATAGCCTCCTAACCAACACTGAACTGGTTTCTCCTGGTTTTCTTGAAGAGGTGCTGGACTTTCCCCTCTGCTTTAAACTTTGCCATTCCTGCCTACGTCAGCTTCTGTCTTAATCAATTTGGCAAAAAACCATGGGTCAACAGGAGGGATTATAGAGTTTCACAATTCAGATCCATTGTGCTCCATGCTGAGCAAACAATCCTGGGAAGTAATCGAGCAGATTGGGGTGTTTTTCAGACTCTACTTGTCTCCTCTCTAAAAAGCTGCAATTTAGCAGTAGGTGCAGAAAGGTGCAGCAGCAAAAAGAAGGGCTCAGACAAGTCATACACAGTATTTTGGACAATAGAACATTATTTCTTCACTGTATTAATAACAGGTGTTCTTGAAAACACTAAGTGTAACGCTCACAGTGTAAAATAAATGGAATTTGCTTCTCTTATAAAGGTATCCTCACGTATATAAAAGATATAAAGGTATCCTTTGGACACAGCTTCAACTGTTTCTTTATAATACTACTTAAGACAAACTAAGCAGATAGCGGGGGATATAAAGTCAGAAAGGAGCACAGTGCATATTCACTATCAGGCAGCTATGGAGATGGGTTATGCTGAGCCAAAAAGCATCAGCAGTTTCACAAAAAGGCAGACAACTCCACCTATAAGTGTTGAACCTACTATGACCATTAAAACCACACTTGTACCTGCCTTTGGTGTTACATTTGAACATACCTTGGCATGTCTGGCAAGTGGATGAGCAGCTCAGCTACTGAGCACAGCACTTTTGCATATTCAAGGAGGCGGAGGAATAAAAGCACAGCTACCAAAGTAATTTTTACACCACAGAAAATGTGTGGCAAGAGCTGCATTTGGCAGGGGGATGCCAGAAAGCTGCTGAGCATATGTGCACTTGGCCTCAGGGAAGGACTTGGGTGGGGCATAAAAAGGCATCCCAAAAAACAGGTGGGTACTGTTGTTGAGTAACTGCAAACCCTTCCACAAAGTCCTCTAAAAATCAAAAGGCATCCCTATATCAGTAGGTTGTCTTCACATCAGCCCTCTTAGAGAAAGAAGTAAATTTTTATTTATAGCTATTGCACCATGGCCAAGCATCGCAGTGGAAGGATTAGACTTCCTCTAGTAATGACGTATGTATGACTGGTTCAACCTGGTAATTAAAGTCTTCTAATTCAACAACATTAAATAATGAATTGCATAATCTCTTACCTCTATGGTACTTTAGATTTTTAGAGTAACAGCAAATGATTTTTAGAGCAATAAAAACCTTATTAACAGAGGATGACAAAATTTATGGTAAGAAACCATTTTCCTTTGTAACACTGCATAGTAGTAGACAACCTGAAATGTTTCTTTTCTCCTTTCTGTGCAGAGAAAGAAAAAAGCAGAGCATCCATCACATGATTGTCTGTATTAATAGCATTTTTAAGTGAATGAAAATGTACTTTCATAAATTGTTATTATTGTGCCTGGACAAATGGGATGTGTTATTAGGTGATGCAGATTAGCTCAGTAGGTTGGATTAGAATGATAGTATAGGATTTTTCTGTGTGTTTGTGTATAACACAAATGAAATAAATGTGACTTTCATTAAATGTGTATGCAGACACTTTAGAAAAAAAAGAAGCCAGAATAGGAAAACACCAAAGGAATCAATACTCTAGATATCTGGTTTAGGTATTTTTCCAGACAAAAAATAATCATGAGTTCAGTCATTTTCCATTAAAAACTTAATTTCATTTTACTTGAGTGATATTTTAGTTCATTAGAACTGATTCTTCTGAGATTTCCTGTCAGGAATTAAGCTTTTCTTCATCTAATATAGTCACATATTGATGCAGTTAGCCACTTAAATTTTCATAAGATAGAGATTCACTTGCAGGTTACATCTTTCAACCCCCACCAGAGTAAAAGGAAGCTCTGTTGACGAGTAAAATGATAAAAAAAAATATGCATATCAGGTTACATAAACAAATCATAATTATAGTACTTCTTGAATATTATTATTATTATTAGGAAAGTAGGTTTGAATCTATTGCGGCACCTGGGTCACAGAATTATGATTTTGATACATATTTTCTTTTAATCACTTATATTCATTTCAGAGACAACTTTTAAATCATAGCACGTTATCTGAAATGACTTTTGTTCACCAGCTAAACAGTTTCAAATCGGTTTTCACTCATGCACTTTATCATATCCAGGAATACAGTATAACCAAACTCTTCAAAAATAGATTTCTTCCTGGTTAGAATGTAAAATTATGGTCAAAATTCTGTATCCGTTTCTTCCCATCATTCATTCCTCCGTGCCTGCAATTCTGTTTCTTTTCTCTCCTGTGCAACTGTAACAGCTCACATTTTCATTGAAGCTAATGGAAACACTGACTACCAGCTGGCCGCCCTCTGAGGAGTAGGGGATTACTGTAGCCTTTTGACATATCCCTCCGTGCTATTCCCGCACAGGAACAGGTCAGCCATGGCTGAAGATGGCAAGAGTTTTGTACCATCAAATATCTCTACCAAATTGCAGGGCAAACTTTTATTAAAAAAACAAATCTAGCATACAGTTACCACCATTAAAAGCATAAAAGGTTACCTTTGGCTTCCAAAATGGAAAGATCTTCCATGATTATTTTTTTTTTTTTTGTGACTAGCTAAAAAAGCTTACAGAGTTGTATTCAGACTGCTTAGTGAATAAAACATAGCTAAATGACAGGGGGAAAAAATTCAACATCTGTAATACAGAAAGAGACAAAAAAAAAAACCCAAAACATATTATTTTCTGCTTTTTAACTGCCTATCATGGTTAAGGGGAAAATACATTTTTAAGGCATCAAAAAACTTGATAGCATTCTTTTAAAATTTCAAATTTGCAAAACTGTTTCCTTTTAAGCAGCTGAAACAGATTTCCCAAGTTTCTTATCCTCCAGTTACAAAAAAATATTCTTTTCTTCAGAGCATATTTACTTCCATAACCCACTCTTACTAAAATAATATCAAAATAATCAGCAGTTTGATACCGGTTCAAAACATAAGTGCTCAAGACTATCTAAAACACATAACAAAAAACTTAATCAGGTCGATTTTTGTACTATTGTGCTTCCAGCTGCACAAGTTAGTATGTTATCAATAGATTCTACAACACATTATGAACATTATGCTTACAGTAGCAAATCCACAGTGCTGGGTGCTGCAGAGTGTTAAAAACTCCAAATCAATCTGTCAGACTGTACAATGAACTAAAAAACATTCTCAATCACTCCTGTAAAACAGCATTCCTGATTTATATATCACTTTCAAGTGACCATAGAAATTTGTCCCAAAGTATAAAGATATCCTCCTGTTATCGTGTGGTTTTGGAAATGGATTGCAGCTAGTATTTCTGATGACTCCCTGAAGTTGCATTACCATTTCACTTCATCAGTGGAATGCTGTGTTACCTACCTCTTCTTCTACAAAAGCCATCAATTACAACACCATCCTGAACGCAAACAAGATAGCAAATGTTATGAATGTGGAAATTTAATACGAAGGCATTACACCAGTTGTTAAGCCATATCAATGGAGAATGGAATAGTGACCACCCATAAGGTGATCTTAAGGTATTTTAGAAGTCAAGGTTTGTATCTGTTATATTTCAGTACATTTTCAGCTACTACCATTTGATCTCGCAACCTATTTCACTTGTACTAGTAATTCTCAAGCTTATAGCCAATATGCATTCTTATCTCAGGTTAAAACAAAGTATGTTCACTTTCATGAACATATCTGTGCAACATAATCCAGAGCATTGCAATACTCTTATACTGGTGGTCAGATCAGCAGCCTACAAAAGCCAGCTTGTAGCCTATTGTCTTATCCAACTTGACACACTTTTCTACCTCTTGTGTTTGTTTCTTAGGTTGCTGCAGAGTGCACATTCCCACCCCTTGTTTTGCTTGGGAAGTGACTAGCAGTTTTGGGTACTACCAGAATAACGTAATAAAATAATAATCGTAATTAATAATAAAACTGTGGTTTTATAGGCATCTTTATGAAAAGTGTTTTAAAAAGAAGTTTTTAAAGGAAAGGAAAGGTGCCTCTGAAAGGAGTTCATTAGTCTTTTCTTCCTTTTGGTTGTCATAGAAACACCAGAAAAGAAAGAATGCTCCATTAAATTCACTTGGATTTATTGAGTTGCTTGTTCACTGCCACCATTCACCATAAAAAGAAGAATGATGTAATAAAATATTTTATGCAAAACATTTTAATAATACTACTGTCATATTTGCTATGCAAATATTCACTGAAATGGGAAGATGAGTAGCATATGAAACTAGAAATATTATCAAAAAAAGCATTTTAATTATTTTAAAAGTTATTAAAATTCTCTTATAGTTCTTCAATTTGGAATATACAATATAATTAAAGTAATTTAAATAGAGATGACATTAGGAAGAAAACAGCACAAGAGCAATCAAAAATGAACCTATCAGATTTTCAACACTGAATCATGAGTCAATTCTGACTTTATCAACCCTTCATGGTTATTTGCCTGTTTCAGGCTATTGCAAAAGTATATGGCTATCAATAAAAGCACTTGTGCATTTGCCTAAAGCTAGGCCTGTGCTTTAAATATCTTTTCAAGCTTATTTTGATAGCATGCTCTAGAGTTTGTAGCTCTTTTACTAAGGCTTTTTGAAGATTAGACTGCACTGCTGAAGCTGTTTCAAACGGTTTCTAATTCTGCTGCACTAGACCCAAAAGTTCTTTAAATATGAATAAACCGATGGTGAATCCTACTATTCTTAGCACTTCTATAACTAAGTACACCTTTTTTACCAACTAAAGCATAACAATAATCATAGAATTGAATATCTAAGTACCAAAATATTTCTACACAAATAATAAATTAAAGTGATACATTTTAACTAGATATAAGAGAAACCTTTTACCATTAGGACAGTCAAGCACTGGAACAGGTTGCGTAGAGAACTTGTGCAGACTAAGCTGGATAAAACCCTGAGCAGCCTAGTGCCACCTGAGCTGATCCTGTTTTGACCCCAGGCTGGACTAGACACATTCAGGTCTTCAGGTTCCACCCTGAATTATTCAGTGATTTTGTGACTTACACCATATAAATACTTTCTAAATAAATAGGAAGACTTATGGGCGCACCAACTAGTGTTCTAGGGGACAGAAGTTTCAGACAAGCATGGAACAGAAATAAAGAAGTACATGAGGAAGCAAAACAGATGACATCAAGCAAAAGAAAACATTTTTATTTTTTTTTTTATTACTACCTCTGTAAAGCTAAAAGGGCAATAACTACCAAGTAAAATTCTCAGATAAAAGATTAAGGATTAGATAAAAAAAGATACTTATGCTAGTGAATAATATATAAGAGCTAATAAGTAATATAGACCAGGAACCACTTCAAATATATTGCACAGGGAGGTCAGTGATTAAAGACAATCAGCAAAGGGGAAAGGGATCCTCTAAATTATTTGAGCAAGTATGTAGCTCCTTGCACAGCAGCGCTCATCACAAGTAACTGAAAGACTGTTGGGACCTTGGAGATAAATGGGAGATTGGTAAAAAGAACTCTGAAAATACTGAAGGACAACAATTATTATTGAATTATAAAAGAGGATTTAGGCTGTAGCATAAAAGAAATAAAATACGAAGTTCTGAATAACAGATGTAGGTGTTCATGTATGGGCTTGTGAATAATTCAGAAAATTTAACTTTACAGACTTTTGCTAAGAAAAAAAAAGATAACACGAGCAGCAGAAGTAATAACAATACCAAATTAATCAGGGAATAAGATGGCTGCAAACAGAGGTGTGCCAAACAATAAAAAATAGAAGGAAAACCACCTTTGAACAGCAGAAGACTTTGCAAGCAGATCTATCAGCGCAGCTGTGCTACCCACACAACCATCAATATTTTTTAGAACACTGAGAGCAAAGGAATGAAGGATAAGATGAAAATATCAAAGAGAATGAGCAAGCAATAAAGATGACAAAAAATAAATTAAATGATTGACTGTATACACCTTGATATTATAAAGGAGTATAGAATGGGAGAAAACACTAATACATCATGGGATGTATTTATGAGAAAATAATTCCAAGGCAAGGGAATAATGTACTAGTATTTTAATGATTTTTTTGTTAGCATATTTATTAAGAGAAGAATCTCTACAAATTTAAATTAAAGCTTTAAATTTATAAAAAAAATTGGGTAAATTAAGCATATCTGGGGGGGAGAGGAGAGAGGGAATGAGCTTCCGAAAAAGTGAGCTGTTTCGCTACCACATTCATCACAGTACCAAAAAGGTACACAGATCAGACTATGTCCCCATTTTTGCTGCGCATATGAGATGCACCAGAATCCAAAAACACAGGCTAGACATGCAGTAAGGTATTTGGAGCACGTTTCAGTCCTAAATTCACAAGGCAGTTTGTCACAATAAAAGTTACAGCTGCAAACTTAAAAGTGAATTTCAATATTTTTTGCACAAGGACTGTTAGTTCCTCATTGTGCACTAAGGACCAGACTGAACGGGATGATTACCAAATTGATTCATGTACTGCAGATGTTAATTCCAATCCATAAAGTATTGAGACAATGAAATGATAAAAATAGCTGATACATGACTACTACTGAGTCCTAAGAGATACAGAAAAAAATGACAATTCACTTGAAAAAACAAACCAACCATATTACCTCACCCTTTGATAGAACACCTGCCGTAGAAGCTAAATAAAGCAGCACCAATGAAAAGGCAAGCATTTTAATCATCTTTCTGATGTCCCTTATCCATGCCAATTTCATCACAGTCAATTAAGAAACTTTAACCCAATACTGAGAAGTAAGATATTGCCTTTTCAACATAGTTTTTGCAAATCACTAGTTGTATTCAGCAAACCATTAATAATTACCAGAACTTCTACCTTTTCGCTTCAATTGAGTTTTTCCACCTTTTCTCTTCAGTTCACTCTGAGGTCACTTCTTGGAATAAATTAATTAAGAATAGCTTGATTTTTATCTATAAGATTTTTATAGGATTCACTCACCTTTTCCCACTAATGGTCAGCCATCTTATTTCAAGACGAGATTCACTATCAATTGAAAGAATGCTCTGGTACTACAGTACCTTGAAAAGAGATTCTCCATCAGGCAAGAGAAACTTTAAAAGCAGGCTAAAGAGATTTGCAAGAAAAAAGATTGAAATAAAATGTTTACTTGTTTTGGTAACTTCATGTTCGTCATTCATGAAATGAACAGTTAACTGAGGATGCTTTCTTGGTTTTGCCTTAAGCACATTACCCAAACTACAGAAGCATAAAGAAACTTCATGCAGCAACATCAGCAGGAGTTACAGGGCTATTCTCACTGAGGCAAGTTATTAATTTGAATTTAGTAAAGTGGGATTTTTTGTTTGTTTGTTTTGGTTTTTTTTTTATGGTGCACATTTTAACAATGCACTTCATGCAACTACTTATAGCTCAACAATTTTAAAGGTCTACACTGTCATTCCATTGTAATGTACAAAATGTCCAGCACTGCTGGCTTTATATTCAGTATACAGACATTACCTTACAGAGTGAAAGAAAAACATGGCACAAAAGACATCTAAATTTTTCTCATCAGAAGTAAATCATCCTTATCCTGAAAACAAATTTAAATTAGTTGAATGAGAGCAATGAGCACAGTGTACAATAACACAGAAAATGGAGTAGCTGATACTTTTCAAGAATATCCCATGCAAATATACTTTCTAGTGATAAATACATCTGTTTTTCTCAAGCTGATTAACTGTATTAACACTGCTGCATTCATTTCCTAAGCATTCAGATTTTATGAGGTGGGCAAGTTAGTGTATGTTGCAACTCCCATTTTTCAAATTCTGTATCACTTCTGGATACAGGAGGGTACATTACAATTATAAACAAGTAAAACTTCAGTGTGTGTGTCATATTCTCTATTAAAGCTAAAAAGAGGAATTGTGACACAACTGATTCTGTGGTTACTGCTGTAAGCAGCAATGCACACTGAGCAGTAAACTCATGAAACTACTAGAAAAGGAAAGTCTGCAGGAGAATATGAAAAAGAGAGGTGTGTCGAAAAGAGAAAAGCAGGGGAGAAGAAGAATGAAAGTGCAAGAGAGTAAAGTTAGATACTCCTAGCTTTGCACAATTACACAAAATTAGTCATACATGCTAGATTTTTGACTACTGCTGAGGGATTTTTCTGTTTTCAGTTCAGGGTGATTTGAAGCCAATCAGGAAAATAACAAACCATATCACGCATGAATCAAGTTACACACTCAATCTTGATTTCAAGAACTGTAGATTATATTAGAAGTGACAGAAATTATATATTGAAATATCCATTCACTTTGATGTGTGTTTTAGTCAAAAATCATGAGTAAGACAAAAGTAACCCTTACTAAGTTCAATATTGCAAGTCTCCAAATGTCCAGTTAACTAGGACTCTGAAAATACCCAAAGTCTTTGTAGGCATTTATTTTAATCATTCTTGGCTTGCACAAAGATACTTAAGTCTTTACAGCACCGAAGAACTTGGTGCTTATTCCATGCCACGCAGACTGACAAGAAGGCTGCAAGTGCAAATTGCCACTGCACACGATGGAGCCTTAAGGCTTAGGCAGGGCACCATTTGGCATTGTAGTATGGAATTTTTTCAGTCAATTTAACTCCATGTTCCTCTCATGACTTAAAAGCTTGTACATTTGGAGACTAAGGTAATTATTTCAATGATGGAAACAATTTACAGCCCTAGCTGTTAACAGCAATGTTCAGGAAACTATCAAGAGAAGTACTAATGCTCTTAATTGTAAATAAACTGTCTCTTATTTCCATCTCCTCTACACACTGCTTTGTCTTATTAATTTTTTCTAGCTCTTCTCTATCTGTTTTGAGTGGGTTTTTCCATATTATATTTCCCCGTCAAATAGTGAAGACGTCAAATTGTTTCTGTTAATTCGGCTGAGGATTTTAATACTGTCACATTTTACACTCTTTACCAGGTTTTTATATTTCCATTTTGATTTTCTTTTCTATTTGAACTTTAAATACCAAGAGACCTGAAAGAATAACCATACAGTAATACTATATTCCAATAGGGTTTACTTGCTAAAGTAGGCATGGAGTAGTACCTAATTAACTTATCATAAAAATAAAAAAAGATCATATTAATACACATGAGAATTACTGGATGAATGATACAATAAAACGACAGCTATATTTACTACTAAACTACATGAACATGTTCCAAATAGTGTCTGAAAATTCTGAAACCATACGAAGTGAAAATAACTCATGGTCATTAATTTCACCTTTCAAAGATGAAAAGTCAGCACTGGCAAACAGAAAAGCTCATCTGTCATCTGCATACAATAGTTTGCAATTCTGTGATTATTTAAACTGTTATTAGGAATTCAGCATACAATACATGCACACTACTAATACACACTACTTGTTTCTCTTACACCCTCCCTCCTTTTCTGCTACTCAGGCTTGTTTCCCAAATAACTGTTGTGTTGTCTAGTCAGTAGCACGTAATGAGAGATATCCTGGGTAATTGGACAAACTGTTTTTCAGCACAGACAGGTTAATTTTGAAATGAGGATAAGCTGATGCTGATGGAGACAGGAAATGGGATCATGAGACAGTTTTCAATTATCACAGAAATAACTTTATTAAAAGCAATCAGCCAGAGTAGGAATGATATCTGTGCACTTCTCCACATACCAGTATCTTACAGCTTCTGCAAAAAAAAAGAAAAGGAAGTACATGAAAAAATAATTTAGAGCTCTACATAGCACATGATCAATTTTTCCACACTGCTTACCCTTTTCCTTTGCTTCCAGCAATTACTGGCAGGACACTGTCTCTACTCACTCTAGGCACAGAGGACACAAAGTTATAGTTTACTGTCAGAAACATCAATTTTTCTATAGAACTATAATATACATTACAAGCACACCACTGTCATGGAACATTTATTGTGATACTTACCTTCTGCTTTCTGAATCCTTGCATCATTTACTGAATGAACCTTGACATTTACATAACACCTCCAAGTAGGAAAAGGACAAAGTAACACCAGTTCACTGTGGCTGCATAAACATGGCACCGCTCAGGCATTTGGAGCCTTTTTTCTGGTAGCAAGATAACTTCAGTACACAGTAAGCAACTTCCTACTAATAACCCTTCATCCCCTAATACAGTAAAAATGGATTCCACATTCACATGGGCACGTCTGGATTGTACTTACTACTTGGAAGCTTCCTCCCAGGTCCCCCCTCAATTAGAGAGAAAAACTCTCACTGGTAAGTCTTCTGGCAACTCTCTCTACCACCAGTTGTGACATGCAGGTATCACTTTTGTCCTACTAGGCTCATTTTAGTAGCGTACAATATGTGCAAGTCATTGTCTACATATCTTTGCATCTGGTTAAACTGCAGCTGAGCCGGAACAAGGCCAAGAGTAAAATCTCAACACCTCAAGTCATTAAGTTTCATTAACATACCTGTGTGGTGTCAGTTTTAGTAATTCCTCAACCTCAGCAAAGCATTTACCTAAATACCACATTCAAAACGCAGGTTACAACACTGACTGGATATAAGGTCACATTTAAATACACAGCTGTCTGTTCAGTGTTTATGCCATCTAATTACCTGTATTTCGTGATGAAAAATGTTCACCTCTGAGATACACCAGCCATGCAGGAACCTAAGGCACATACCGAATCCCAAACTAGAATGTACACACAATTTACATAGACAAACATACATACAGCAAAGCCCCTCTGTATGCAAATGAGATGATGTGTCCTCAATTGAAATTCAGCCTTGAAGCACAGATCCTTTCTCCCCAAGGTGACAGCAGAGCATGAATGTTCTTGAAACCATCACCATGCAGAAGAGGTTTGTATCTGGCACTAGATTTCAAATGGAAACTTACCTGGAGGCTTGTATCCATTTTTAAGGTCTCACAAATTCTTTTTTTCTAATCCACAGAAAACACTTTGACCTTACTAGTTCCCCATGATTAGCACATAAGGATACACAGTACACATTCACATTGACTGTGACAGACTAATGGTTATATGTAGCATTACCAATGATACACACCCACATTTTCAGACTGACATCTGCGTAATGCAACCCAGCCTCCAGCAAAATAGGGAAAAAAGGACCAATTCTTGCTTTATAAACTTGTCAACATAGTGCTATCATTTTTTATTTTTCTTTTTTGAGTTTCCATAAGTTTCATCACAAATGGTTAGTAACTTTTGTTCCTAACAAAAGTAGAAAGGAAGATGGAGAGAGGAGGTGTCTAGCCTCTTCTCCCAAGTAACAAGTGATAGGCCAAGAGGTTAACGGCCTCAGGGCGTACCAGGGGAGGCTTAGACTGGATGCGGGATAAAAATTGACCAAAAAGGTGCTCAGGCATTGGAATAGGCTTCCCAGGGAAGTGGTAGAGTCACCATCCCTGGAAGTGTTCAAAAAATGTGACCCCCAGCAACATGGTTTAGTGATGGACTTGGCAGTCCTGGGGTAACAGGTGGATATGATGATCTTGAAGGTCTTTTCCAACCCAGTCAATTCTATGAGCTTCAGTTAGAGAAAGCAGAAGAAACCAAACACAGAGGAAGGTCACCACAGTAAGTTACATATATCAACGCTATTTAATCAGTTTTTTGCACACAGTTCACAGCATTACTATTTTGATAAGGCACTACAGGCAATTAACAGCACTTATAAATTAACCGCAGAGTAAATCTTAATCTTGCCTTTTAAAAATTACACAAGTTAATCCAACCCAGTTCATTGCCAATACAGAAAATGCAGATAAACCGGGAACACATGGTAGCACTGAAACAAGATGGTAGCTAGGCCACAAAACAGATAAATCTCTCCTTCCCATAAAGCAAACCATATCTCCCAAACTGAGCCAAGATGTTGTAAGGCAACCTGCAACATGTTCAGCAGGTGCATGTTGACTTGCACTGAAGAGATGAGTTTTCCTAAACAGATACAAGCACTGGCAGAGCTTCCTCCAGCCCCTGAGGAATCTCTGCTTCATTCATGACTCATAGCACACAGACATCAATTGTTTCTATAAGACTCTCTGCTCTGGTGTTCATGTCTCTCTTCACTAGAGATGATGACTCTTCTTACCAGCTAAAAGAATCCCATGGAAAGTGGTGGAGATCTAAAGCCATTTTAGGCCTCAGGATACTACTGTTATTTGCAGCTTACTTAAAAAGGACAGGTATTTCACAAAGCAAACAGAAAGACAAGGTCCCAAGAGCAAAGCTTTTACTAAGATTGAAAATGTAAAATCAGAAGAAGATAATGAAAATTTGGGGTGACATGAAGCACAAAGGGATTGAAGGAGCAATGACAATGGTAGTAAACATTACAAGTATCAATGCTTATCAGAATAACCCCTCTTAGTTCTTCAAGAATTTACTGAAGGAGTAAATATTTATATATTTATTTATAATGATATATGAAGATGAAATATTTTAGATGCTTATGATTAACAATATAATTATTAATTAGATCTGCTTTGATAGTACAGAAGGATGACTGTTCTCAGGATCTCTAATAATAATTTTGTGCAAGCAGAAGCCTAAAAAAGTCAGTGTGCAATATTACCAGAAAAGGATCTATCTCCTTCATATTTTAAAAAAAGGAACAGAGGGAAAAATGAACTTTATTTTTAAACATATGTCCCTTAGAACATGTACATTCTTTGCTTACATAATTGAACATTCATCCTTTCTTCCACTGAAGACAGCAGCGTTACAGGTTTTTTGTAACAGATAAGAGCTGCTAAATAGTAACTAAGGCCAGGACCATCCATGCAAACGCTGGTTATTTATCTTCATTGTCTGCTGCTACAAGACATTGTGTTTCAGAGGACAGCTTACTAGCTGTACATTCTATGATCTGTGAAGGAACTAATGAACTTAGCCTTTTGTTTTGTTTTTTTTTCTTCACAAAGAGGAAAAATATTAAATTATTGCAGTTTTGTTTATGCTGCCCATCAGCAAAACCAACTTTTACCATTTGGAAAAATCAAAATGCATCTGTCACAATGCGTGACACAAGGTCACAGAGTCAATTTAGTTAACTGGATCATGTATTCCTGGATTCTTAGGCGTACAACTGTCTTAGCACAATGAGGACGCAGTGAGAATCAGCACAGTGAAAATAAAGGATGCACCATCTTCTGCAATATTAACAAATTCTCAGAATATGGAAAATAGAATACATTTCACATTGTAATCTTTGCAAGGAGATACCTACATTTTAATAGGATCTCATTCTTAAGTTACTTTATTGCTCTGTTCAATTAAATAGTATTTAATGATTAACCACTTACAAGGATATTATATTTCATTCATACTCAACTGAGTCCAATCAAACTGCTCTGCTTTTTCCAGAAAAAATAACTAGTTCTAAGGAAAAATAGTAATTTACTGTGTAAGGCCTAAATATCAGCAAGGTAAAAGTAGCAACTAAATATAGCAACTTTATTTAAATACAATAAATAGAGCAAGTACTATTTTTGCAGTTCACACATGGGGAGATTCAGGTTATCACATCATAGTTGCTTACACCATTGATACTGGTTTAACTGCTAAGCAGCCTAAGGATGAAGACTGTTTCTTGTAATGACTATTTCCACCAAAACTGTAGCAACCTGCCTGTTGCACTTTCTTAAGGCATTTTATTTTCAACTGTGTCCATTGTAAATTACTGCTACAGAACAAGAGAGAAAGATTCTGGATCATCAGATTAAGTGGTGTATGTCTGTTGCTGAAATAGTCTTGTTTATTCATGTGGTGTAGCAGGTTATTCCAATACTAACTCACCTTCACATTTAATCCCTTAACACCTTAACTCTACTCATTCTTAGTGTAACAAATAAGTAAAACTGATGACTCCTGGTCTTAGGCACTGACATTTTGCCCAGAAAGCTTATGTCCAAAGATCACCCTCAGGCCTTTGAATCTCCTTGAATATGGCAGTTAAAGCAAAGATTTCACTGCATGAAGGTGTCAGTATGCATAACTCAGCTTTCATATGCTATCTGTTGCACCAAAGTAACCTGGTCACCCATGTTGGCTATCACAAGATATTTGGCTTCATCATCATATTTTGCATCAGACAAAAATAAACCATTCAGCTCCGAAGTGCAGTTAACTGCTTGGGTCAAAAAACTCATATCACCACGCTATCTAATGCCAACAGTGCATCACTTAAGTCTTCTTATTGAATAAAAGCTGCTTCTTTCAATGTTTCTTTATTTATGAACTTGCTGCCTCACATGAGCATTACCAACACCCAGTCTGTTTTCAGTTGACATAAAACTGTTAATACAAGTAGATTTCTAGTTTGTAGGAACATTGTGATAGCGTTTACTTACCTTTGTGCTGGAAATTGAAATAAAATTGCATGTATTATCATTGGTGAGACACTGGAAACCATGCAGACACGTTCACCAGTCCAGACCAGGGGTACTGTGCTCCTGCGTGGGCAGTGCATTATTCTCCCACACATTACTGAGCTCTCTTGCAAGGAACCAGGGAGCAAAGGCAAGGAAGCAGCAAAGTCTGCACCCTCTTGCAAGGAAGACATAAATTTGTGTTACACACTACTGAAAGATATTCCACAGATTGCTGAGGAATCTAAATGCAGAAAGCCTGACAAAAATTATTGTAACTGAGAATCTAAGGCACAGAGAGATTAAAACAATCTTGCCCAAAGCCTTTTCCAGAAGATCACACCAGAGGGAAATTGAATCTAGCTCTCAAGAATATCAAACACAAGACTTTTCCTTTTTTCTGTTTCCCTGAGGTACTAGAAAGTGTAAACCGTTTCCTTATCACCAGAAATTTCAAAAAGCTTGGCCACTGCAATCAAAACACTTAAAAATTTTAAGGACATACTATCCCTTGAACACATACTTGGCTTTCATTTAATTTAAGAAAAGCTGTACCTGCATACATCCAAACCGTACATTATTATATTTGAAACATTTTAAAACAGATATGCCATCTTATTATCCCTGCATTTAGCTCTACTACACATACAATGAAACAGACACTGCAAAAGAACCCCAGCAACAATATTAAAGCATCAAGTGTTCATGTCTGAGAAGGCACAATATTAAGTGTTGTATGGAACATAAACTGACATTATCTAAAATGGGAAGAGGGTGTGAGAACATGACAGTGGTTAATACAGCAGTCAGTGTAATAGATAGACTGAATGCATAACTGTTGTTCAACGAATCCTGCATGTGACAGCTAAGGATCTGGTAAGAAGTGGATTTCAACAGGTAATGAAAAAGCAATGTATGCAGCCTTAAACTGCTGAGCTCTGGAACTGGCTGCCACAGGAGATTGTGGAGGAAGACAGCCTATCAAGTGGTTCACAATTCAGAGAAGACAGATCCCCAACAGGATCTCATCTACTCCCCTTGGCAAATGCACATTAAACTAGATATAGTTAGTGTGCATCTAAGCTGTCCCCTGGAGCACCTGTACAGACAGATGTTCCCATGTGCCTGGCATTTTAGCTCTACCTACTGTGGAAGGAGTTCAACCTTCCTTGGGAATCCAGGCTTATATAGTTTTCAGGCAGAATTTCTGGAAAATGATGACAGGAATGGAATTCTTAAGGCAACTGAACCCACAAATGCAATGAAAACATTGGAAAGAGAGTTCCCTGCATCACAAACAAACAAGGCTAAGCTCTGCAGCATCTATATGCTGTTATTTTCCATAACTGGAAAATGCTCTTCCCATTAATTGCAATTATTTTTTATAGCACAGAAGTAAGATCATGGGAGAGGCTTTGTATGAGTGCCCCTAATTTGATAAGTATATTGTGATCTGATCTCTCTGTATAAAGTGCAGGGATGTGTACTTTGCTATGAGTGCAGTAATGATTCTGTATGTGCTTACACTTCCAAAATAACTCTTCCAAAAGACTGGAGGAGGTTTTAAGAAGCAAAAACATTTCACTTTTGCATATGATTCTGGAGCTTGCTTTTTTTTCTAGTGCACAGAAAACCATTTCAAGCCTCATTTTAGACTCCTGGCTTAATATTTACAGGCTTGAGACACAAGATTTCATTAGTTTCTCTACCATTAAGATCTGTTTCAATATTAAATAAGACAATCAGAAAGCTGCTCATATAAGAAGACAACCCTGAGCCAAGACTTCAGGGACTGGCTTTATTTCAAGCTTTAAAGAGATGTCTCAAAAAAAAAAAAAAAAAAAGAAAATCAGCAAGGAAACTGAAATACTCATAATAAAGTTAAAATAATTCAGTTTTACCTCCTTGGTAACACTTTCCGACTTCCTATGGAAAGACTCACTCTAAGTATCCTATATATATTCTTTGTTTCTTTTATGTAAATGCTTGTCCTTCAATTTGTATGCCTCAAGACTTCTGCATACAATTTAAGTTAAGCAGTAAAACTGGGATATATACAGAGCCTTTATAGTAACCATTTTCCAGTTGTGCTTGTCTATTTAAGTCTGTGAAAACACTTGCATCAATTCCGCTGGTACTTTTGAAGTTTTATATAAAGTGAAGTGAAACACTAAACTTTTGGAGATCACTGAACAGTTCTCTAGAGAGAGCTGTTCTCTAGGGATAACTGTACTCTATGTATGCCACACAAGTCCAAAAGCAGTAAGAAAAAAATTCCTCAACCTGCTGGCTATCCTGCTAATGCAGCCTGCCACACAGCTAAAACTCATCACCATATTGGTTTAATAACAACTTATACTCAACTTGTCAACAAAATCTCTGTATCACCACTTACAATGACTAGGCTACCATATTTTTAATTTTGAAATCTAAAAATATAAGTAAAACTCAACATAGGGAAAGGACACGTTGAAAACATTTTTTTCATTACTTTTATATAAATTTGCAAGTTTTTTATGATTGGATTTTTCAGCCATATTTAATTATTTATGCAAACTCTTTTTACAGAAAGGATGCACCAGTCCACTAACTCTGCTAAGGACATACCTTGGCTTCATAGAGGAAATTACCTATGTTCTCTGCAAATAACCAGCTGAGAGGAAAAGCAGTGACCATTTAAGCCTATCATTTCATCAGGCTATGAACTCATTATAGTGCAGCATCTGAGTCAATACGACATCATTTTTTTTCTTTCCAAAATTACAAGAAGCAACTGTTCACTCCTGTGTTAGCTTTCTTCTAATCTGAAGTTGACTTATTTCAGAGAATCACAGATAT
Source organism: Psittacus erithacus (assembly GCA_009867235.2). NCBI lineage: Eukaryota > Metazoa > Chordata > Aves > Psittaciformes > Psittacidae > Psittacus > Psittacus erithacus. Next base: position 22,056 of record WYDI02013377.1, read on the forward strand.
TTGTCCTTTTTCTTAAAAAAGTCCCACTGGTTTGTCTGTTAAAAGCTAATGAAATGTTTCTTATTAAACAGTTACATTTAACATTGTAATCAACACCAAATTCTGAAGGAAAAAAAAATCTAATTTAAAATTTAATTTCCTTTATATGCAGATAGACATTAAATCTTTCAAAAATTCTCATATAAAATATTATTCCTCAAATCTCATTATATAGTCATATAATATTTTTATTGTGTTTCATTAAGCAACAATAAAATACCAAAACAACATTAAGCCACCTGGCAGTGAAAAAAAAAACAAAACAAACAAACAAAAAAACACAACCTAAAACCTTCATATAACTTCAAATGCAATCAGTAAATATAACAAAAGCCAAATCCAAAATCCACTGATGGAGGTCATGGGAGTCTTCCCATTAACTTCCATGTGCTTTGGGATAAATACGAGCAAATAAGAGGAGGAGAAATTAAAACTTACCCATGAATTCAATTCCTAAATGGTCTGCTATACCCAAGAAAGCATGTAAAATAAAGAAGAAAAAAGAGACAAAAATGTTAGAAATAGACTAAACTGCAAATTTCACCTTTATCATCACTGGTAGCATTCAATATTTGTATGGCAGAGTGGCAGAACACAACGTGGGGTCAGGGCCCCATTGTGTGGGTACTGATCAAAAAGAAAAGCAGAACTCTGCTCTTCAAGGAGCAATCCTAAGACTTGAATATAGGGCACTGAGCTGTCACAGACAGAAGTGTATTTGGCAAAGGACGTGAATGCCTTTACTCACTGTATTTATATTTGACTTGAGTGTCTCAAGCCAGCTATCTACAGGAATTTCATTTTCTTTTTCTCCTGAAACTCCCCTCTCAACATGCTAACTACTATCATTACTTAGGTTCTTGTTTTCATTTTCTCTGACAGAGATTAAAATATAAAGAGTTGAGTGGAAGGCTTTGCGGAGTGTTGCAGCTCTCACTACAGCACAATGCACCCAATGTGATCAGAACTGTTATCTCTTGTGTAACAGAAAATCTGACTTCAGGAAAGAGCAGCCATATTCTCTACTTAGCCATCTGACTGATATGACGCCGTCATTCCAACACTTTTAGAACTGAAGCAAAAATGTTAATATTTTTAGAATATTGACTGAATTGACCCCATGTGAGATCAAAATGTTCAGCACCCTTTTTCACATGACAAATTAGGGTATATATCTCTAACAGATGTTTTAGTGCAAAGTAGATTTAAATTTATATAAAACTTATTAAGTTTATAGAAAGAATGTTTAAGTTGATAGGCAGTTATAGAATAAAAAACTTTCCATCCTGCAGGGAGAGGGCAACAGAAGAAATGCTAACTGACTTTTCAGAACTGAGTGTGTAAGAAATAGTAGCTTCAAGTCCAAACTGAAACTGTGGAAGGGTGTTCAGAAAGGCTGCAAAATGCAATTCTGTTCCACACGAGACATTAAATATTTTATTTTTCCCTGGGAGGCAATAATTTGCATTATAAAGAGCAAAGAAATTTTTTTTCCCTTTAAAATACAATAAAAGCAAAATACTTCCGTCATGTCTATCTTCCTTTCAACTTATAGTCACATTTCCTTAACACAGAACAGATTAATACATAATTTTGCCAAAGTTTCCAAGAGCAGTGTATGCAGAGGAATGCAGTAAGGAAAGAGCAGGAGTGTTACAAGAAAGACGGAATAAGACTGATGTGTTGGCTCATACAGGGAGCTAGGAGATACTACTGGGAGCTGCGTGAAATACTCAGTCCCATTAACTGATGTACTGCAACTTTCAAAAGCCCACTTAAGAATGATACAGAAAAGTTAAAGGAAGATTTTCCAACACAAACATAAAAGAATAATTTTAAACTCGTTATCTAATGAATTGTCAGGTCTGGTATCTGTGATAAGAATGTGAAATATTTGGGTTTCTGTTGAAAATGCTGGGACTGATTTGCCTTTTGCAACCTTTGAATCCTTCCAGTAGAGGGCATTAAGCATCAGCTTGCCCAGTTCACTCAGCATACAGAACTATAAAATAGTTGCTAAACTCAACATTTATTTTCATTCAGAAGACCCAATATGCATTTCAAAAGAAAAGAACATAAGAAGATGATATGTGGTATAAATATCTTAGAAGCGTGATGTTAGGAAAGACATGTTACGCAAGGCTAGTTGCACCCAAATGAATCTTTCTTTTTGGTATTAAATACATGACTCAGAATCATACATAGATGTATTCCACATTACGATCTTCTAATCCACCTTCTTGCATTCATATATAAGCATCATGTACAAACATCGCTGGTACATTTGACACAGGGATGTAATTTTTCTAAGAGCATGAGACCAGAAATACCAAAACTGCATTCTGCATACTGTATTCAGTGATTTGTAATTTGGTTTTTTATTCTTTAATTTTCTCTACCTGTGAAATCTGCAGATACTATCCGCATGAAATTCACATCTTGCATCCTTCTGTAGACTGGAACAAGATTCAGTCAACAACTGCTTACTTCAAAAAAAATATAACAGAGACCAAAGTACCATAATCTGCTCTCCAAGGAGCTAAGGATAGTCGCACATTAATCAAGATCATTCAATACCATCTTTTTAAGTCAATCTAGAACAGCTGAAAAAACAATCCTCCTTTCCTAACTGGGCTATTCAGTTTTCCATTTACAGTCTGCAATCTCCTCACTAAGCTCACCAACATCGTTAAAAGCCACTCCCAAAAAGTGCATAACAAATACACCTTTCCTTTAAAAAGATGGAAAAAAAGCATTTTGGTTCATTTTTTGGTGGCTTATATGTAAGAGACAGTCAAGGGTGCCTGTAGCCTTCCTTGGAAATGTATTCCACTGGAGAGGGTGGAAAAATGGCAGGTCATGTACTTTAAATATCTCATGTGCCTGAAAAGCAACTTTAGCAATCACCGTAATATACACTGCTGACAAAGCTGATTTACCCAGATTATGATGAAAGGATATCTACTGGGATAAACCTGTACACTGAAATATCCAAGCTGCCAATTCAAATCATTAAGCATAGTTCAACAAGCTCACACAGCTATGTGGGAATAGAAAATAATAAAATTATGATTCTTGCAGATTCAGCATGTGCTGGCACTGACGCAGCCTTTGTTCAATGGCAACAGTGTCCAAGCCTGAGAGCTGGCCTCTGTACTCACCTTTCTCTTTGGGGAATGGATGCTGCACCAGAGTCAGCAGCGGCAGAAGAGCCATGGCTGGGAGGTGGCAAAGGCAGTTTGGCTAGAAGCCTGCTGAATGTACAATGGGAAACACCACAGGCGACAGCAGCACCTCTGGGACTCTACATTGCCAATAAGCCTTTCACACCATCAGGTACCATGCAAGCGCTACTCAAATGCAATAAAACATGGTTGGTGGTTTGTCTTTTCCTTCCCTCCCCTCTTTTTAAAACTGCAAAAAGTCTGTGTCACCACCATTCTCCATGTTCTTCCCCTCGCTCCCTGGTTTGAGTGTCAGCTTCTGTGTTTAAAAGAGAAAAGGCATTCTGATCCCAGGAACAACAGCACTGCTTGGGCTGCTCTGAGACTTTAGAAGCAAAAAGGAAAAAGAAAAAAAATCATATTAAGGGCCTGAATGTACTTGCATTGTTCCCTTCCTTTCCTCCCTCACTGCAGAAATTCAGCTGCATTCACAACTTATCAAAACCCTAAGTTTGAAACTTGTTTTCCTTAATAAAAATATGGCTCCTGTAACAACGGTGTTTACCAAATACTCAGCATGTTGAATAGGGAACACTAGGCAGGGAAAGATCATAGAAGAAATGTCACCAGTCATTAGTCATACCCATTCTTTGGCCCTCAATGTTTTTATCATTTTAAGATGTTTACTCCACTAGCTACAGGAAAAAGATATACCAACCAAAACAACAAAAACCCACAAAACATGAACAAACCCAAACCCCATGTATCTTTGCAGCTGAGAAAAATTAGAAAAGGAGAGAAGACAACTGCTTCCAACCCCAAACCCTTACCTGAGCTGGCCCCAGACAAAGACTGCCTCCATGACCCACATACACCTTTTCAGAAGGCAGAAAGTGAATGCTGGCTGTCCTGGAGTACAGGCTTTACATTGCAGTTTGCCATTTCCAGCAGAGGAGTGTCTGGATTCCCATACAGGTAAAGGGGTCAGAAAAATCCCTGCTGGAAACAGTGGCAAGATGAGTCCCCAGGGCTGTTCTTCCCACCCAGTGCGCATCTCATGCGGGCAGCAGGGAAAGGCGGGATGGGGAGAAAAACGTGGAATCGGTTCTGATCGTCATTGGGCTGCCTTCTGGTGACCAAACATCAATCCAGTGGCTACTCTCACTCACAGTGCTGTGGCAAAAATAAATGTGTTTTGGAGATGGGTTTTGCCTGTCTTAACAACAGGAAGAAACTCCCAGCAGGTCCACATGAGAGACAAGCATGGCAGTGGGAACTGCACAACAGAGGTAAAGGGGGGAAAGCAAGCTGTGGTGGTGACCTAAGACTGAACCAAACACTAAAATACAAGGTATTAATCCATGACATGCCACAGTGTAACAAAGAACTGCTGTGTTGCTATACAGTTGTAATACATATATGATAAATTGCCTGCAGAGCACTTCCTTGAACACAGCGAGTGCAATGCCAAGTAATTCACCATCAAGCAATGCAATTTCTTTAAGGTCTCAGCTCAACAAAAATGCGCATGAAAGCTGTTAATGCGCTGAAGCATGGGCACTGCTCCACAAGATAGGCTCATTAACCAAATAAAGGGACTGTATTTTATTTTTGCTCTTGCAATTTTTTCTTTCTTTCTGGTATTGCTATATTCTTAGGAACTTAGATATTACTCAGGAAGAATACTCGCTTTTATATTTTATTTTATGAATATTTCTGGGTTTGTTGTTGATGTGGGGAAAATACTGTGCCTTATGGTCCTTGCACTGTGTGAATTTGTTGCTAGTATTAAAGCCATTTTAATTTATACTTTATGAATACATACACACCTGGGAATACTTGATAACAAGCACAAGAGAAGATAAATTTGCACTCACTAATGGATTAATTTATTAGTGCTTCACAAAGAAAATGCAGTCTTGTGTGTGGATTGTGGTTTGTTAGGAATTTTTTTTTCAGTCACAGAATCATAGAATGGTTTGAGTTGGAAAGGCCCTTAAGATCATCTAGTTCCAACCCCCCTGCCATGAAAAGGCCTACAAGGACACCAGAGAGGGACTCTTCATCAGGGACTGCAGCGATAGGACAAGGGGGAATGAGTTTAAACTGAAACAGGGGAAGTTCAGGTTAGACATAAGGAAGAAGTTCTTTGCTGTGAGGGTGGTGAAGAGCTGGAACAGGTTCCCCAATGAAGTGGTAAATGCTCCATCCCTGGGAGTGTCCAAGGCCAGGTTGGACAGAGCTTTGGCAACATGGTCTAGTTTTAACATGGAAATTTGTTTCCTCAGTTAAAGATAGGTTTCATTATTCCATGTACATTCCAAACTATACTATTAATAGAAATATAAACTCAACATGTAAATCTCACAAATCTATAGAACAAAAATCTTGGACATAAAAATACTCATTGTAGACTACTACAGACACTTCCATCTGTTCTAAGGATAGGTTGACTTTGGTACGAAAGAGACAGCTTTAGGAAATCAATGTAATAGTAAAATATTTTCTTCTGCAAATGAAATTTAACATTTCAAATAAACTCATGAGACCTGTTAAACTGTCCTTGGTAGATTATTGTCTTGAACAGAAAATGCAACAGTATGCTGCGAGATACCAAGGGACAGCTCAAGTACTCTGAACAGATTATCTGGCTGGAAGGAACAGGACAAAGTTTAACTTGTACCTATCAAACCAATCAAACTTGCTCTGAAATGAAGAAAAAGCCTTCGATTCAGAAAGCAGCTGCATTAGGATACTAACTAAAGATACAAATTGCTGCTGTCTTATCCATTATGTTTTATTATAAGTTTGGCAGCACACAGTTATCAGCTTATTTGTGTATTTAATGAAGGCAAATCCACAACCAGTTACATCTATACAAAAATATATTATTTTCCGAATCCTCATATTATTTTTTGGTGCCTTATTTTGCATGTGAGCACATAGAATTATGGGACAAGGGATTTCTGTATTTGGTAAGAAGGGTACATTGCTCCTGTTTTCTCTTGGACATCCACTGGAAATAATCAGACTTAGCAAACAGACCAAATGCTCTTACAGCTTGGTTTGGTTTTTGGGATCTTTTTTTCAGTATCAAAAAAGTCCAAGGCACCTGCATGTATTTATGCATTTTACAAATCTCAGTTATTAGAAAGCACAAAATTTTATTTTATTTTTTCATTTCAGAGAGATTCTGGCAATTTGTTTCTGTAATTAATTTATAAAAAGTACTCTTCACAATATTTTTTTGGGTGGTTGAAAAAGTGACTGGGACAGTTCAGGGCAATCAGAGACATAAAACTAAGATAGATCAACTACTGATTTTTCAAAGCACCTTCACTGAAAGATATGAAAGAAATTTCCCTCTGTGGGACATTTAAAAATGGACCAAACTAAATCCTGAGAATGACGTTGAACAGACTAATACCTGATGCCTCCATTTACCATCCTGACAAGGAGGACTATTACAATTTTTCCAGATGCAAGATTTCCCTGGTGACAGGTAGGCTTTTTACTACACATTAGCTGGTATAGTAGTAAGTATAGAGAATGCATCAGTAATTTCCTCCACCTGTTAAGACACAGTGATGCAAATCATACACAGACACATCCTTTACAAGATACGTGGTCAGTTTTCAATAAAATTATATATCACAGTTACAGAAATGATAAAACATTTTAAAAAAGAAAGAAGGTCATAAATTTTTAAAAACTTCACAAGCGATTATATTCTCAGTATAAACGATGAGAGAAGATTTAAATTTTCAATTTGTGTAGTGGGTTAATTTTATTTTAAACCAAATTAAAATCCTCAATTTGCAAAAAAATAAATATTGAAGACACTGCTTAATTGGAAAAAGACTAGATTTGCTGTGAGTATTTGTATGGCTCTGGAGAGGCTATAGCATAGCTTCAGGACAGAATCCCCCACCCACTATCAATTCCACCAGAAAAGAACATTTGGAAAACATCCAATAAAACTTGTTGTTATATAAATAATAAACACTGCTGAATAATAGAATAAAATATTGATTTTCCTTCCTGTCATGGTTTAGGCCTGCCACACAGCCCACTCACTGCCCCCCCCACCTCCTCCCTCGGCTCCCAGAGGGATGGGGAAGAGA
>WYDI02013378.1:0-23791 GCA_009867235.2 Psittacus erithacus
GAAAGTTAGAAACACAGTGCTGCACCAGCCACTAAGAAGGAGAAAAAATGACTGCTACTGCTGAACCCATGACAAGGACTAATACAAATAGACATATGTTGGAAACATCTCATTATGAAATGTCTCTGTAGGCTAGGAAGAATATTAGGTTTTTACTTAAAACTTGCTATCTGAAAACAATAAAGATTTATTTCCTTTTGTTAACCACTAATTGTGGGTATTTGATATTGTTGGTGATCATTAATGTATTAAAATAAACTTGAGACATCAGGATGTGCCAGAATCCTAAAACTTGCAGCAGCTTCAAAAATAACATTCTTCTGGCCAAAAGTTCAGGATGAGTCCTCCAGAGTGTGGAGGGTTTCTTCTGACCTAGTAATTGGGATAAGGTTGCCAATAAATAAAAGACAGATCCGAAGGGGATCCAAATTATATTTGATTCAGCAAATAAAGCTCCAGTAAGTAGCATCTGGCTACTACCCATCATCCCAATGGCTCTGAGAAAGCTTCATCCCTCCATTGCTGTCAGTGAATGAGTAAAGCCAGAAGCAGGGCAGCACTTTCCAGAAAAGAGGGGATGGAGGGAGTGGGAGGAAAAAAGAATACCATCAAAAAACAAAACCAGACCTTAATACTTGGGCTTGATCTGTTGGACACAGGATGTCCAACTGTAAGTACTTAACAGAACCAGCTGAATAATACCCAAAACAGAAACAGCAACAGCAACTTCCTTTAAAAGGACTCATGCCAGGATAGTGTATGAACTTTCCTGTATTTTCTGTGTTCAGAAAAGAGCTACAGCAATCAATCCTAACCAGAAATTACTACAGCTACAATCAATCCTAACCAGAAATTACTACAGCTACAATCAGAGTTTGGGGGGGGGCGGGGCGGGATGGAAGGAGGGAGTAGGAGGGTAGAGGAGGAAAGGGTTACATGCAAAATGATTCTGTCCAGTAAGACTTTTGATAATGGAAGTGAGTAGGGGAGAACGTAGCAACTGTGCTTTTGCTCCATGGTGATAATGCCTGAAGTAGAACCCTAGGACATGCATACAGCTCCTATACACACCACAACAATGAAAATACACTTCCTGTTCAACTCTACAAGGCATAAAAGATCAAGCAAAACAATAACCTCATTAGAAAAGCCAAGAAAATTAACCTTAAGCAGCTATTGATTATTTAACAGAAAACAGTAGCATTCCAGACTTCCTTGACACAATGAACAAGAAGAAGAAAAAAAAATGGTCAAAAAAAACCCCCAAAAGAAACCAACAAAACCACCACCACCACTGCCAAACAATATAAGTGTTCAACATTTTGCATATCAGCCTTTCATGTCTTATATTTTTTCCTGTGTCAGATAAAGTATGGTTTTTGGTAACAGAGTTATTTCCATTTTAAAATCTCATCATTCAAACCAAAGCCTTGAATGTGCTTTTCCTTTCCAAGTCCTTCTACTGTCTGCTTTTCCAGAAGCAGGGTAGCAGCCACTGCTTGGCCTTTTAGCTCAGGCAAATTAAACAGCATAGAAATTCAATAAAAGCCCTGAGTCAGATGGAATAATTCCACTAAAATGACCATTTTTAACTCTGCAAATACTCTTTCCTGAGTTCTGGAAGGCCTGTGGTATCTTCATCCTCTATCTGGCATCTCTTAGAAAACCCACTGGAGCAGAAGCTGGGCTTCACTTTTGTAAGGAAAATCCAGCTAGAAGACTGCAGTCAAACACCAACAAGAACAAGTGGGAAGAACAGTAGGAGCCCAGGTAAATCAGTACAAACGGAGACTAGGTTGAAGCAGCCACTTCTTCAGTATTCCCAAGTCATGAATTCCACACAAAAGTCTAGAAGTCTAACAGTGGGATTGTGCCTCCCAATTGCTCCAGACGCAGAACTTCTCACAGCATACCATCCCCACAATTGTTACCCCAAATCATCATCTGTCATTCCATCTCAGAGCATCTCTTTACTCCTGTTCTAAGGCTTCCCACTGTCAGTCCCAGCCACAGGCTGCCCTTTCTTAATGTCCCTCCATGCAGTTCTCAATGCAGAGGGGTTGTGAATTTCCAGGAGAAGGGGGAGAAATTATCCTATACAAAACATTATTTCTACTATTCTTCTTTTTATAGGGTTTTGGGGGAGTTGCTTTGTTTTGATTTTTTTAATTATCAGACATCATAGAGCTTATTTTGTACTGTTTCACTGTTTCAGATTTCTACATTTCTATGAGGGTTAAAAGTTGCTTTTAGTTCTATATGGAAACTGACATCACAATTTCATAATTGAATGAACTTGTATGTTCAGTCAAAAAAGCAGAACTAACAAACTGAAAATCTCAAGATTTGGCGCCACTCTACGAAAAGCTCCATAACATAACAGCTGTTGGGAATGACTCAGCCTCTTCCCAAAGAGAGCTAAACACAAGTTTGTCTTGAGAACTGTTGAATTTAGTTATTGGTCTGATTTGCTCCATGATCTGAACTATAAAAAATCCAGGAGAAGGACATCCAGCAACCCAAGGCAGAGCAGTGACTGAAGATACGTAGGAGTGCTAACCTTTAATATTATCTGTAAATATTATCTCTGTAGGAAGGGAGTCATTCCAAGAAATTACAAACAGCTTTTGCAGACTAAAAAGTGACAGGGTCACTTTCCTCCAGTTACTCACAGTACAGAGATTGTATCCAATTCTAGTGCCTTGGATTCCAGCTTTTGTAAGATTAAAGCACAGCTATTTGGCTGCTTCTTGAGGAAATATGTCGCTAGGCTAAGACTTGATGTTAAGAATCATGTCATATATGCAAACAATAATGCATATTCATTCAATGCACAAATAAGAACATAAAACCAAATTAATTCTAAAGCCTGACATCTCCAGCTATCATGACCTACAGGCTTAAATTGTGCATGTATGGCAGCTTGTTCATCAGTGTAACTTTGGTTTGCTTTGTGATTAACTACAAATCAGGCGCATAAGTGTAATTTTTCTATATAACTTGATGCTACCTGTATTAAATCTGGAAATATTTATTGTGAAGGCTTACTCTTGCTATTCCCATTCAAACAGTAGTCTAACAGCACTGGATTTGCCAGTCTGTTTCTGCTACATGTTCAAAAGCACCATCTTTCCTTTCTAAACCCTTCATTAAACGAGCTGCCAATGAAGCAAGTCCAGTTAGTTTTGGTCTACTGGAGTTAACGCAGCAAAAAAGAACTCTCTCGAGGTCTGCTCACCCGAATGGGGACAGCAAGTCCACAACAATATGTGGCAGCCAATAGCAAATGAAAAACATCTTTTATCACACTTACCTACTGAATAACTGAGTTTAGTTAAGATATTTTAAGTAATTATTCAACTTCAAATTTGCAAACTTCTATGCTCTGTCCAGAAACTACCATCCACTCTGACTGATCCCTGAAAAAAGGACACAGAGGTAAAGTCACTTTCATCAAAAGCAACCATGACCTCCATTTTTCTCAGACTATACCAAACTGTCTATTATCTTCATAATGCCAGAAACAGGAGAAATCAGTTTGTGTCTTAACTGGATTGGCACAGTATTAATTTTGATACGGTAACTGAAACCTGAAGGGCACTAATAGTCAAAATAGTTTGGATTTTACCACATACATGATTTCAGCAGCTACATAAGGTTCTACAGTAATAAAAATTTCTCATTCAATCATGGATTTATGAGTCCTTTCATATGCATACATTTTAGTATGAAACAAATTTTCACCATACCATATATTTTGATAAGGAGTTTTCCATGTTTTAAGGTGCCATAAATTGCTCATATGTCTGCAAGTATGTTGACTGTGTTGATATCTTCTTTAGATCTGTCTTAAATGGACATAAAGCCCTTGATTAATACTTCCGTATTAATCATTAATACTTAGATGAAGTGGCTTTAAGAAAATTATGGTAGAAGCTTTAAAAGACAATTTTGTATTTAAAATTTTATAAATATAAACCCAGTAAAAATATAAGCCAGAGATTCTTCAGCTTTGAAGTATTCTTTCCTTGTTTGATTTTTGCAGTTCATTCTTGTTGCTGTATTTTAGACACTTTGTGCATTTAAACATTTGCAGTTGCCAGATTTTGGTTGCTGGGTCACAGGGTGGTCACAGTTCTCTCCAGCATGGATGTTACTGGAAAAATTGTACAGGCTACCTAGATGCTTATTCATTCACCAACTATGATAATTTAGGGATGGTTTTGATTAAAAATATTTATACTCTATAGTTTTCACATTTACAAATGCTTCTTAGCAACTCCTGACACATTCACAGTTACAGATAGATACTCTGACATCTGTGAGGTAACTACAGAAAATCAGGAACTGGGAGAAAGCACCACCAACTAAATACAGAATTATTATCTTAATTCCCATTCCTGTGTTAGCCCAGAGTAACAATCTGAAGACAAAATAAGTTTAAGCCGGTATCCCCCCCATAAGTAAAATTCAGGTTAGGTTCTCTGCCTGCATGCTTTATATTGCTGGAATGAGATATTCAATAGGAAACTGGTAGGGGGAGGGACAACACAGGACAACAACAAAACAACATGGGTGCATAATTTTAATGCAAGCCAAAGAGCCCATTCTTTCCCATACCTCCTAGAACAATCAATAGCCATCACAAATTATCTTCATGCACTCCAGCAGTCTTTTGTGTTTTGGATGTTTTGCCTGGGGGAACCTAACAAATTGAATGGGAGAGGGTCTGGGCTGAATCCTTTACTAACATTAATTTATAGGAACAACAAATGAGATGTATTTTACCTAAAGGGATCCAGAGTGCATCATTTCAACATCATTTTCTGAAGTTTGTATCACAACCCCTCTTGCCATAGGGCTGACTGGCAGTTAGATGAGACAAGTATTGTCATGTTCAAGTCAGTTCAAGTCAGCTATTAGACACCACCAGAGTTTTACGGGGTGAGTTTGAGAGATACTTTGATTGTATCCTTTCCCAAATGTGTTTTTCCTTTGTAAAGACAGATCATACCAGGGTGTCATCCTCTCCTCTCTTCTTAGATTTTTGCCCACTAGAAAGTCAGAGCTCTTGATCCCAGCTGCAGCAGAGCTCTCTCTCTTCCTAGTAAGTCTCTCTGACATCTAAATATGCCGGTACCATCAGATAAACACATCAGAACAGCCACAATCTTCCTAAATCAAAATAGAAAAGCATGGACAAAAGCTAGCTGACTGGATGTATACCACAATAATAATGAAGATTTGTCCAGAAACAATGTGGGATTTGCTTCCTGTAACCTATACTTTCAGTAGGTGCTTATTAAACATGTTTAGCCCCCATCAGTGAATATTTGGGACTGATGCAAGTTGCTGCATCCCCAACAAAAGAACAGATGGCTGTGAAAGCTGCTGTTCATATGCCAAAGAACTCATGCGTATGCAAATTTGTGTTGCAATATATACCATTAGAGTTTTTCACAACTATCCCCTCTTACTTCAATGTACAATTAAAATATTAAAGTCCTGGGGTTTTTTTGTCTTGCCAGAAGCAGTAATGAACATTGAATACATGAACTTTCCTGTCTCACCTTGTGAAATCTAGATCATAAGTGAAATCTAGAAAATCATAAGCTAGAATCCAAATATGCCACAAGAACTTCTCCTTTGTTGCATCCCACCATGCTTTCTAATCGTGCTTCTAACGCAAAAATAAAAAGAAAACAACAAATAATTATCTGAAACGTCACCCAAAAGATTTTCTGGTCAGATTTATTAAGCTAGAATTATATTTTTTTTTTATTTTTAGTTCTTGTACTAACACAGGGCCATTTTTTGAGGGTTTTTTTTCCTCTCTAAACCCTTGAGACTCTGCTAACATTAACTAAAGTGCAAATCATGTAAAGTCACATTTAATTCAGTATCATGTTTTAGAAGAAACTAGGGAGCATAGTTCTTGTGCACAATTATAACATAATACATCTAACACCACCTTAGCTACTTAGCTTCACAACATCCAATCATACGATACAAACGCTTTTTTTAAACTCCCACACAAACATATCCACAACTTGAAGCACAAGCAAATATTGACTTTATCTGAAGACCAGTGGCTGTTCTTGTGATTACTCATGCATACTGGCAGCATTTCTAACCACCAATATGGGCAACGGAAATTTTTACAAGCATAAGATGAGTACACTATTTGTCAAATAATTAACACAAAATACATTATCATACTTCAAAAATGGTAAAGGGTTCAAAAAATTTTTGAATCAAGCTTTTAACTTGTTTGGACTCACCAAAAAATAACAAAAAATATTTTTCTTTTTCTTTCTGCGAGAGAAGGAAGAGAAGGGAGAAGAAAGAGAAGGCATTACTGTTATTCTTGGCTCTGGGTCAGGCAGATCTGATTTATTCTGCTGAGTGCAAAGGAGAGGGGAAAACTACTTAAAGCTGAACAGAATAATATTAACAGATTCTGACTACTTTCCACCTGGTACTACGTGGGGAAAAAATTCACATTAATAAAGCAATATTATTTTGGTCTCAGTGAGATATGAAGAAAAAGAAATGTTAGCATGAAACAGTGTGCAATCATTCAGCCAACCTGAAACGAAGTAGCAACTAAAAGGTTAAATTCTACATTTAAAAAAGAGAATGCTAAAGATCAGTACGGCCAATAGCAAATGCCTGACACTAGACTAATAAATTCATACTCAGCCACTTAAATCAGTTGTTGTAGATTTAATCAGTTGTTGTGGATCTCCTTATGGATCAGCCATAAGAAGAAACATTTGTAATTCTGATCTCAGAGTCCATTCTGATCTGAGTGCATGAACAAAATAATATAATAATATTCATGCACATACATTTGTCTGTAGTTGCACAATGTATTTGAGTGTGTCAAATTATTTGAATGAACTATTCATATTTACTGTTATATATTATTTCTAACATACAGGATGTGAAAATTTGCAATAAAGATATACTTAAAGACTCCACCCTCTATTAATTATAAGTCAAATGCAAATGTGTTGATCTAATAAAGATGGTGGTACATCTCACATAAGAGTTAGTGATGTCATTCCCTGCACACACAAGCAGGCATGCGGGATATGTACAAAGAGGACAAAAAAGAAGAAAGAGAAGAGAAATGGAAAAAAAACAAAACAAAACAAAACAAAAGAATAAAAACCCCAAGTATGCACACTAATCGATATGTTTTCTAGATGTACCTTGAGAACACTGATAATACAGACAAAGTACAATCACATTGTCAGGATCTAGATCAGACAATCCTGTACTAAAATCTCAAAATTCATCGACTATTGATATGGCTGGAGTGATTCAAGTGTGACAAAACTCACACAAGTTTCAGAATTAAAGTATTAAAAAAATCTTACACCACTGTCTTGTCCATGCAGCCTCCAGCCTGTAGCTGACTGCTTGTAAGAGGATAGAAATGGGAAAGGACAGAAACAAAGGTCCAGTTGGGGCGAGCAGTCTTGACATTTGCATTGGATTGTATAAGGATGATAACATGTAACAGATTTTAAAGGGCCAGCCAACTGCTAGTTAACATAGTCATAAACTAGCGCTACTGTCATGGTTTAACCCCAGCTGGCAACAAAGTACCATGCAGCCACTTACTCGCTCCTCAACCCCAAGCAGCTATCAGTGGTTCCCAGCCCATTCCCCCCAGTTTATATACCAGGCATGATATCCTGTGATATGGAATATCCCTTTGGCTAGTTTAGGTCAGCTGTCCTGGCTGTGTTCCTATCCACTTTCTTGTGCCCATCCTCTCTGACAGAGCATGAGAACTGTAAGGTCTTTGATTTAGAATAAACATTACTTAGCAACAACTAAAACATTGGTGTGTTATCAACATTATTCTCATATTAAGGGCAGAACAAAGCTACTAAGACAAAAATTAACTCTATCCCTGTCAAAACCAAGACAACTACTCTTATTTTCGCAGAAGCAACTTGTTCAGCTGTGTACAAATCAGAAGTAAGAAGTCCTTGCTTTGCAGGTCTTCACTGCAAGGAGCCAGCTCCTTAGTTCCGCTACTATGAAGCCATTAACACTTAAATTCTGTGCAAGAACAAAATTACAAAACTCTAATCTGGCAGGGTTTAGGATGTCAGTGCATTAGAGCAAAGATACAAATGGAAAAGAAAAACTCTCCAAGAACAGGAAACTCAGAAGGTTATTGAGAAGACTGAAAAACCTTCCAAAACACATCCAATGAAAATAAAGTATGACATTGACAGTAAGATATAAGTAAGAATGATTTAAAATTTACGTAAACAGGAAAAGAATGAGGGGTTTTATAAAGAGAAAACAGGAAAAGAATGAGGGGTTTTATAAAGAGAAAACAGAAAATAGTTTTTGTTCATCCCTGTCATTGTAAAGACAAAAATCATTATGGGTAATAAAAATTACACTAAATTCTTCACTTAAAGAGCAATTCCTAGGCATTAGAATTATTACTGAAAGAATTTATTAGAAATACAGGACACTTTCTTCCTGTAAAAATATAAAAGTAGAAGATCATTTTCTCTGTCAGATACTTTGCCATATCCTATTTTTAAGGGCAGGTTGAAAAAAGTGAGGTTAAAGCATGCAGAGCCAGAATTTCCAAATATAAAATCTGGTGATACTGAGGTAGTTGCAGATACTGCTGCCTTCAGCTGCTCTGTCAGGATTATTACTGCCCTCATCCCATCACATGCATGTGCGTCTCGGCCACCATCAGTCAGTTTGGCATATTCACACAAACTGTCAGCAAAGGACACCAGAGCAAGCAGGTGCTTTTCCTGGAGACAAGTTTTACGTTGCCAGCTTTGTTCCACCTATAACCTCAGCTGATGGCATGGATAGGCAGCTGGAGAGAATCGTGTCTTAACCTCTCATTGCTAAATCTGCTCTAGCTTATTGGTCCAAGTCCTTTGTTTGGTTTTGTTTTTTTTTTTTCTCTCAAAGAAAGTGCAAATCAGAAAACACAAAGCTGAATTGACCCTTGGTGAAAACAGGAGCAAGTGCTAGGACATCAGAGGAATCTTTCAGTTATGCCAAGCCACAACTATGCATAAAAATATAGTAACCATATGGTATAGGAGGAGAGGAATTACAAAGAAAAGACCCTAATAGCTCTTCCATATTTAGCCTTTTTTTTTTAATTAAGTGGAACTATGTTACAAAGACATTATTTAGAAGAAAAAATGCATATATGAAGGCCACAGATAAAGTAAACAAAGGCTCAAGACTTTGAAAGTCACTAGGAGAAATTTTCTTAATTGCCCTCCAAAACTGGATGTTTAATTTTTTGCAAAACTCAGGTGACTTTAGAGTTAGAACTAGAGAGTATTAAAGAAGTGAAAGTGAGAGGGAGGGGGACAAAGGCGGAACAGTAGAGGAGAGCACACTGCCCCCTCAACCCCTCAAGAAACATAAGATATGAACGAAGTTTTGCATCTGCAGGCAAGCACATATTCTAATCAATCAAGTCTGCATTTCAAAAACACCAAGTGGTTCTCATCCAGCAAGTCACAAAGCCCAGCTAACATTAAAAGCTTTTCTGACTTTGGATGTGTGTATATACAACCAGAGTAGCTCTAAGAAACTGTTCCTTTCTATAGCCTCCAATTGCCCTGTACAACAGTGTAATAAGTCTCAGTGCCGTATAATTAAACACACCGATGACTTGGTGACCCAGGAACATTGACAGGGCCGGGCCCAGGTAATGAGGGTAAATACGGCTGCAATCTTATTGTTGAGCAACACGGTTTTTAACTTCAGTTCATCCATATTGTAGGAATTTATAAAGATTGGCATAAACTTGCTGAAGCCAGCACTGGGAGAGGTGCATCACCACAAAACAAACCCTCAAGAAAACTTGCTACCTGTTACCTGTGCCTCTCCTGCGGGTGATAGCTCCCACTGACTTCTTTAAAATTTACCACAATTAATTCAAGGAAGAGTGTTTTTCATCTACACTCATCAGAATATTTTATACAAGACTGTAAACAAAAGACAGAAGTTTCAAAAGGCTATTGGTATACTTAGGCATAAACTAGAGCATTGTCTGGAGCATTTAGAAGTGCTAGGGCATAGAGACTTGACATCATAAAACAGGTACCCATACTCCCAAATGGCATTATTATACTAGCAAAACTCAAGGGCATATCAGCTCCAAGACGAGTTCAAACTTTCAGACTTCACTAGTAAAAAGAGCTCTTTTTGTTTGCTTGTTTGGGGGTTTTGTGTATGGGTTTTCCTCATTGTGTTTTGTTGGGTTTGGTTTGGTTTTTCATTTTTCTCTTAAAAAAAAAAAAAAAAAATCAAGCTTTATACATAGCTATTTATTTGATAAAACAAAAAATATCAGGATTACCAAGGAGGCAAAGAACCCCCAGCAAGAAACAACTACAGGCGTACTTCTATGAGCACTTCTTGCAGTAGTAATGCCAGTTTGAGTAATTCCTTTCTACCTTCTTATCATCCCCTCAGTTGTGCCATGCATTAAAGAGATAAACTTGCACACGTCCACTGTGCAATTACATGAATAAAAGTACATCACAGGCCATGATGATTCTCTCAGTGCCATCGCCACAGGGAAGGGGGATGCTTAAATCAACAGTGGCACTGTTGGCAATGTTCGGGAGTGTATGACATAATGTACAAGTAAAGCTACAATTCAGTGGTAGTATTTAAGGCAGTTCCACTCAGACTAGAACATGGTGCTGAAGAAAGTGATGGAGTCAAGTGCTGTAAAGTCTGCAACAAAAGTTTTTTTCCTTTTGTTTTGTTCTTTGGGGTTTTTGTTTGGGGGGGGGGGTTTGTTGGTTGGTTGGGTGGTTTTTTTGGTTTGTGTTTGTCTGTTTGTGGGGTTTGTTTTGTTGTTTTGTTTTGTTTTTTTGTAGGTTTGTTATGGGGAGGGAGGTTGGGTGGGGTGATGTTGGCATTAACCCTCTGAAACTTTGTTGAAAAAGCACCAAGCATAGAGATGCCTCCCTTCAGAAGTTTTGACAAAATAGCAACACATCTCAAATACATAAGGACCTCTTTTAGCAGCAATAGTAGCCTCGGATTTTTCTTTCCCTTTCCCTGCTGTTAGCCTTGAATTCCATTTGTCGTGGCCTTCTAGTTGTGCCAAAGTAACCATTTGTAGAGCCGCTCTGTGAACCTGACCAGTGAATTGCTAAGGGTTTTAAAAAAAGCAGGAGACGTTCTTTGACTTACATTAATATGGCTACAATGTGCTTCAGCAGTGAAAACAAGCGGTGGGAACCAGGAAGAGCAAGCACAGGAACTGCTCAAGAAAAAAAGAACTGCCAAGGAAAGGTTCCTCAGTATCACAGCCTCCGAGACCATGATTTAACCTAATTAAGTTAATTAGCTGGAAAATTTGAGGGAAAGAGTATCTGGCATTTAAGAGAGGGAAAAAAATGTAGAGCAGGGAGAGCTGTTAGCAGAACTGCAGATAACAAATCATCAGTATGTGCAGAACAGAAAATAGCGCTATAAACAGTAAGATCTGAAAATTTCTCAGGGACCTGATTGACATGCAAATGTGTTCACCCAAATTGAATTAGAAATTAAATATGCAGAAGAGCAATCTCTTCTATCATGGAGCCACTACAGGAAATGAAGTCAGCAGATATGTACAGAATGAGCTGCTAATGAACTGTACTGGACTTCACATTTAAGGAAGCAGCAAGAGCACACAATGTCCCAGGAGTATCACTGTAAGACCTCATTTCTATTAAGATTCTCACTTGAAATAATTTTAAATCTGCTGGGTTCCTGACATCATAGTCCAAATCTGAGCTTTAAACCCATAAAAGTTCCTCTGCACTAGTCACAGGAAATTTGAGCATCAAAAAAATCTAGTGTGTGTGTATATATATATATATGCAAAATTTTAACCGTTTTAATTATCATGATCTTCATGAAGTATAAAGAAAGCTTCTGAATAATTTTGTCAACGCACAGATTTTTCAGTCAGGAAATCCTAAATAGCATAAAGACTTTGATAGAGTTCATTTTTAAAATCTCATTTTGTGGAACACAATACAAGTTTTCAGGACAAATAAGTTACTCAGAAAATTACAACCATCTCAGAGAAGAGCTTTGTAAGAAAGTAACTTTATCACCCCAATTACAGGAGAATAAGAATTCAACCATCACTACGTCTGTATGTGGCTGCAATGCGATAATTACAGAGCTAGAATGAACACACGTGAAATTAGTCAGAAAATTACTCAGAGATGACATACAAAAAACAAATAGGCAGGATTAATGTCTTAAAGCAAAGAAGAATGTCCACCCAATGATGACAAATTCTCCTAGAGGTTTCATTAGTTGCTACTAGACAAGGCATGTTATTTCAGTAAGCAGTAAGCTCCTCCTTTTCTCCATCTCCGCAGATATTTTAGGTTAGAAGGATTAGAAAGAGCAAGCCGGATCATACTAAGACCCACAGGGAAAGGAAAACTGAGAAGATAGAGAAATTTATCAAGTCCTGTGACAAAGTTTAGGAAAAGAGAGAAATGCCTTACCCTGAAACAGGAAAAAAATAGTCTAATGTCTTGGGGCATTAGCCCAGCTTTGATTATAAGTAGATCCAAACTCCTTACCTTGGGGAAGTCACAAAATTAGAATTTAAAAATCTTTAGATAACTGGGCACTACAGGAGTTGTCTATTTCTCTGTCAGACCTCAGCAATAATTTGTATACAACAGCATTGTGGTAGCTGTAATGCAGAAGTAATACATTATGTATTATGGAGACACATGTGAGCAGCGCTATTTCTGCAGGATCACTTAGGAGATAACTCTGTTAAGAGAGCAAAATGGGACTTCATGTAAAGTAACTGAAATTAACAGAAGCCTACTCAGCAGTATGTGATAAACCAGCAGGAATTTTCTTACAGCTTTCTGAGTACTCTAGAAAAAGGCCTATTGCCGCTAGTATTGAACAGTGTTCATAGATTCTTTTTGTCTTGAATTGCCCACATAAAATCCAACTCGTGGCAAACCAACCCTAGAATTTACTCTCTTTGTTTCCTTTCAGCCATAAGTTTCAGCCATGATAAATATAGAAAGAGTAAAGCAAATGGTTAACTAAAATATGTCTGCAAATATCACTTTACTTCATTTAATTTACTTTTTTCACTGCATAAGCAGACATGAAGCAAGATGAAATTTCCTTCTCTAGTGGGTTTCCAAAGCAATAAAACATTCTCTGTTATAAGGCTTTCTCTAGTCTGAGCTGAATAAAGCCAGGATTCACACTTTACTGAAGCTCATTAAAAACACTTTTAACTGCTTTTATAATGTATGGTGACATCCCTAAGTCCATTAACCTACTGAGGCTTAAAATTATTATTGTGCTCACTGTCCTCATCACTGAAGTATAATAAAGATGTCACAGCATATTATTTTAAAAAGTTGCCATTAAACAGACAAAGAAAGAGCAATTGACCTGGTACAAGGCTTCAAATGCACTCCATATACATGCATGGAAACTTTTAGGGGAGGCTTCTATTTTAAAACAGAAAACTTCATAGGTTCATGCTACACATATGCAAAGATTAAATAAGCAGTGCGGCTTTAAGTATTTCTACAGGAAACCATCAGACATCTAAGGCAGAGACTGAATGCAACCAAAACAAAAGACAGAAATTGCTTGCAGAAAAGAAAGTGAAAGCATAAGTGGAAGGGAACCGATTTGCGAGCAGTGGGGAGAGAAATCATACTATCACAGAACCATACAATCAGCTGGTGTGGAAAATACCTTTAAGGTCATCACTTAAATGAATTCTAAATATAAGTCAGGATTCTGAGGTCATTAGATCCTCACACCTTTCTTATTAGCTACTGTTATACAGTGACATAACAGCTACATTATGGTTTGTTTCTATTGTACTAGTAATGAGAGTTGCTACTTTCGCCATTGTGTCCTGCTGTCCAGCTTCTAGTCTTCATTCAGTACAGTCTTTTCTTTTACCCCTGTTTTTGTTTTTTTTTCCTCTATTTCATATGGCCTTGATAGGCATCTGAAGATTAGGGAAACATGCAGTGCACAAATCAGACCACCAACAGCATGTGCATCAGAAAACACTTGATCTCACCAAGGCTGTGATTTTTCTTCTGCAGATAGTGTGTACTATAAAATGAAAACCTGAAAGAGAGTTAGAAACCAAAAGTACAGTCTGCAGCCTAAGCCTGCAACAGTTTTTGCCCCAGAAATTGCCCTTAAAAAAAGGACCTGACTTCACAGTGACAGGTGTCCCTGCCCATGGCAGGGAGGCTGGAACTAGGTGATCTTTAATGTCCGACAGAACACAAACCATTCTATAATTCCATGATCTCTCTCTGAACAATATAAACAGGCAGCATAAATGGGAAAGGCAGTATGACTGCCTATTTTACTAGCAACAGGCAGCATATAGTAGCATATAACAGCATATAGTAGTTTAATAATTGGCGCATTAAGTAGCAGCTAGACAGGCCAGATTTGGCATGTGCAATTTTAACTAGAGTGAGTCACTGCTGTATGCTTGGATGCCATGAACTTGAATTTGGCCATGCCAATTAAAGCTCAGAATTCAAAGTGACTGAGATAAAACTGTATTTCGAAAAGTGATCTCTCTTTATAAATATTCTTCACTCTAGGAGGTGGGTGGAGCACGCACACCAGATGCAGTCTTTGGAAATACAGCTGAGTCATAAGCTAGAATAAGAAAGAAGTTGATCTGCAGAAGAATACAGCTATTTTTTAAACTCAATTCACCAAATGCCAAAAGAAATATAAATAAAAATTGCAGGAAAAAAAAATCTCCTACCTTTTCTTTGCATAGAAAGCAGGAAACCTACAGATAACTTAGCAAGAATAGAAGGAAATCTAAATATTTAGAGAATATGTGTGTGTTATAATGCACAAATACAACTTAATACCTCTAGTTATTAAATCTAAATAATAAATGTGGGATTCTGCTGGATTTTAAACAGAAAAATCAGACATTATTTTATGTCATTTCCTATGCTAGACAAGTGTCTTGGTCAGCAAAGCTATGCCAATAACAGAAACTTCCTATTTGGAAAACAATATTGTGAAACTGGAGTCATTTGACCAGCTCTAGATAGAAAAGCAATGCTTCCACTCTGTCCTCTTTTTTTCTTTTTAATGGATATGTTTTAACTGCAGCTAAATATGAACAGTAGTCAGCAGGATTTTGTCTACAAAGTGAAAAAATTTGTTGTTTAACCATTCATCTGAATTGTGCCATACATTTCTAACAAACACAGGCACACAAGAAAGGAAAGTTTACACAAGTAGCACCATGTCTCCATTATGAACACTGCCACTTCAAGACTACAGTACATGAACAAACATTTTCTTTGACAAAAGGAATGAGAGACGGTGCCTGGTGACCTAGCGCAGCTGCAGTGTTAGCGCAGAACAGCTGGTTTTACAAGCTCCAACCTCAGCCTGTCGCACATGTTCAGCTGAAATTAGAAACAGCAGAGTTCAGGGGTTAAGAGACAAGTTTATATGACACACAACTACCCAGAGCGTTAGAGGAATTTGCTAGTGAACTCTTGCTCAGGGGAAGAATTTGTCAGGGAGGTTTTCAGCAAAGATCCAATGTATGGGAGTTTTCAAGGGCTCAATTTGTAACACATTGCCCTGGCAGTAAGCAGGCTAAGCAGCAAGAGACAATGCTAAATCAAGCACAAGTTTTACAGTATATTTCTATGGTTTCTGGTTTTAATTTGGTCAGTGCAGCCCACACTAACATATTCTCCCTAAATTTGAAATGCAGTGTTGTGTGCATGACCACCAGGATAGCAGCAAGACATAAGCTACTTCCTCCATCTGAGTTCAAGCTTCTCTCAAACTACTCATCCCAGATGGAAAACAAATTTCTACTTTTGATGTGTTTCCTCAACCCTCTGACACTTTCTGCAGTCAGAGGGTTTGTGCTTCCCTCTCAGCAGGCAGGAGACTACAAAATAGTCTATAATTGCACGTGTGACACAGGTATATTTTAAGTTTAAAGTCAGCATATTTCTTACACAATGGAACTTCACAAGTTTCCATCTAGAAAACTTTTGTGCCATTCAGCAGAGCTTTTCTATGTGCAAGAATTCTCAAGTTAAGCTAACATACTCTCGTGAGGACATTAAGCTTTGCAGTCTCCTAACTACTGTTTGATTTATCTGCCTTACCAAAAGAGAGGTTGCAGGGAGATAAAGAAGATACATATTTGGAAGGCTACATCAGCAATACCGACACTCAGCACTTGTCAGGCCACCCTTGAATACTGTGTTCGGGGGGGCGGTTTTGAGAAAAAAAAAAAAAAAAGAAAATTGTGCACAGGCTGAAGAGTGTCCAGAGAAGGGCCAAGAGATGATCAAAGAACTGGGAAGCCTGTCACATGAGAAAAGGCTGAGAAAACTGAGTTTGTTCAGCCTTGAGAAAAGAAGGCTCAGAGGAGACCTTATTACTGTGTTCCAGTATTTAACGGGTGGCTACAGAAAAGATGGACACTCCCTTCTTACAAAGGGTTACATGGAAAGACTAGGGGTAATGGGTACAAATTAATTCCAGGGAAACTCCAGTTGAACACAAGAGAAAAAGTTTTCACAATGAGAAAAATCAGCCATGGGAATAATCTCCCCAGGGAAGTAGTGGATTCCCCAATGTTGGACAATTTTAAGATGCAGCTGGACAGGGTGATGGGACATCTTGTCAAGACTGTGCTTTTGCCAAGAAAGGTTGGACCAGATGATCCTTATGGTCTATTCCAGGCTGGTATTCTATGATTCTATAATCACTGCAGCCTTTGAAGAGTTTATGGTCTTCTGCAACAACTCCTCCAGCCTACAGCCTCTTGGTCACCTGGGGAAGAACCTCTCCCATTGCTGGGAACTTCTATCACAATCCTGCTAAAAGAGCAAGCATCACTCCCAATACCACAAACCAATGTTTCTTTCAGAGACTATCCCTACTGCCAGTATTTCCTTATGCCACTTGTCATGTCACTTAAGTGAACACTCATCAGTTATGGGCTCCTTCCCTCCCTTTGCCAGTAGATATACTATCTGACATTCTAACACTTGCTTTTGTAAAGATAGAATGAAGGGGAATTGTATTATTTAAAAATCTGCCCTGCAATACAGATATTACTAAAAGTTATTTGAACATCACTCAAGCAGTCATATCATCATCAGAAGAAGAATCCTGTGTCCCAGCCTTCTCATACATTATCATAGAGTGGGTAATTGGCAACATTAATATTCTTTCCAGCTGGAAAACAAGCACTTCTACATCACAGCTAAAATAATGCATTGTTCAGAGATGCCTTATACAGGCAGTCATTGGCAATTTAGATTTTCCATTTATTCATTTTCTTTAGTAAAAACTACTACCTAAAGTATTCCTTAAACCCTTAAGCAAACGAGAATACCATTTGAACAATAAATCCTTCAACTACTATAAACCAGAAATTACTATTTTGGTATTTGGGCATGACCATCTCTTATCTATTGATACGAAAGGGAAAAAACACTACTATAACTATTAAAAGAATTTAACTGTACAAAATCAAAACCACGAATCCCTTTATACAGAAAACATATGGAAGAAATTAATAGCAAGCGAAAAAAGCTTGTTTTTTTCCTTATGAAAGTTTATTCATGCTGTGATTTGTATGCCTATTTTTATGAAAAACCATTCTCTTTATACAATTAGAATAGCTCTTGAGGCAGGAAGAATATAACAGGCAATAATGACTTAGAACTGAAAAAGCCTTACTGAAGCTATCACTATGTCACAGCCTAACTGTGTTGCATAAGGATAGTTTTGTAAAACAAGAGACAAAAGCAATCTGGAGGAGCAGCAGCATTCAGCTGCAGACATTTTTCCTACTCCTTAGCTGTGAAGATGAATGGCTGGAAAGCTGATCAGTTTTCACAGGCATGACTGAGCCCAGTCCTTGACTTGAAATTAAATGGGACATAAGGCTTTGGCTAGCCAAGATCACTAAGTATGAACAAAAAATAAAACTACAATTACCTTCACTGTTTATATCAGCGTAAGAAAAAAACCAAACTAAACCAAACCAGGAAAATGAAACAAAACCAAAACCAACACAAAAGTAATTGGGAACAGCACTGTATTGTTTAGCATGGATCAATCATTACTATGGGCTAATGAGAATTAAAAAGAAGGAAAATTAACCCAAGTGTTGTTCCAGCCTGGACAATAGAAAGCAGTAAAATCTGTGTTGCCCAAATTAAAAAATAAATTAATTGTGTTTATACCTATGATTATTAAAGATTATGCCTTTGCTTTTATAAGCTATCATTATCATACTTTCGGTATTTCATACTTTACCTGAATTCATAATATATCCTGTTTCTGCTAGCACCATGCTAGGATGCTTATAGCCTATATACAACTTTACCAGGTTGCTGAATGAATAAGAGGGGTCCGTAGTATAGCTAAATCAAGGTTTTCCATATTAATGATGACACCCCACAGTAATATTGAGATGATGAAATTATTATTCTAGTCCTTCCTTCAAGATCAGTGAAAACCAGCATCAACTGAGTCACCACCATAAGGATGCCAGCCCTCACCCACAGCCCCAGCAGGTGTGTACTCAAAGCTAGACATTAAAGGCAACTTTTTGCTACCTGCATGCCACATGTAGAACTGTGCAGCTCAGAGCTGTTGCCTTCCCACTTAATGACTTAATGATGTTACAGACAACAGACTAATTTGAGCTTTTGCATTTACTCATGTCAGAAAATAAAAGCCTTTACAGTACTTTGTACTTCTTATAAACTGGACAGAGCTAAACATGCTTTCTGGCACTTGTGACACTTGAAACCAGCCTGTCTGGAAAGAAAACTGGATGAACGAGTTCTTGGTGAAGTCTGTCAAGCAGCTTCCTAACATGTGTGTATGCTTTCAGTCAAACAGAAAATTCCACTGCAGCTACATTAAAAATATAAGCTAAAATAAAAAAAATTACCAAGCTTCCCAATTCCTCTTAAAAAAAACCCCGGTCTAAAAAACTGGGTCCATTTACATTACCTAGGTTACAAAATTATCCCTTCCCACCCCTATTCCACCCATTAGAAGCTAACTAACTGCTTATTCGTACTAAAAATAAATAACTACAGCTTGCTCAATATTAACAGACACAAAAAGGAAAGCTTAAAATAATTGCTGCAATCTTAGGTTTCAATCTTGCAAAAAAAAAAAAAAAAGTGGATTTATCATTCTCATTGACTTTGCATCTATTCAGCATCATGTTTCACCTGTATGCACCCTACATACACCTGAGCAGATTCTATAAACACACAGTAACTAAAATTAGCTTAGAGGCAAATATCCGTAGCAGTTTCATTATACTAAGCTAGCAACTAACACCTAAACATCTTATGTATCAGCAAAAAGATTCCTGGAACCACAACTGCTAGCAAAAAACAAGAGTAGAAAAAGATCATGCTACACAAGGGTGAGTGATGGAGAAAGCCCATAATCCAGTATAGGTCTGTGTTTGTCTAAGTAGGTGTATGACATAGTTCAGATGGTGTTACAATTATTGTAGTGTTTCTAGCTGTGGAATCCAGTAAAATAAATGTGAGGTTCTATAATAATATCAGTGAACTGGTATCACATAATTCTCTTCTGTTCTCACTGTCAACAGATGGCATCTTTTTTGATGTATCCCCTCCCACCTTATTTGTACTCTTTCAACTGCTCCAGCCTTCAGGTCAAAGATTTCCATCCATTTTCACAGGCTCTTAGTCTGAAATGAAGTCTAAGATCCTATTAGTTTTGCAGAATCTACTAATTCCTTTCCTTTAATCACAAAAAGAATGAAAATATTAAAAAGATTCACCATGTATTTTACAGAGACAACTAACCTTTTCTTAGGGTATTTTGGTAAGCTGGTAAAGCATCTCCATCAGCCCATTTTCACAGGTGATCCTTTGCCTACTCATAACTGGTAAAACCTCTTCAGTTTAAGCCAGCACATGCATTTCTGTGAAGACAAGACTCTCACCATTTGTCCTCTTGCTCTGAAAGCAGCTTGGTTTGTGTCAGTGAGAGCAGTGCATGGGAAAAGGTACTAACAAATGAGATAAAGGATATTTAGATCTCATTGCTTGAAATTATTTTTTAATTTAAAGAATGAAACTCTGAATCCAGGAGAGAATCCCAGTCTCTGAGAACAGTTAATGTCATTATGTTTTTCTTAAATTTTTTGATTGAGTCTATAAAGGGAAATTTCACTATCTTCCCCCTCTCTATCCAGAAGGAAACAAACCTTAAGTAGATCAAACTCTTTATCCTGTTATTTATTACCTTTCCTAATATCTTCAACTGCATCTTTTAGCTGATCAGAGCCAAGGCTAATATCCAGACATAAAATCCATTCTCTGCCCTCCAGTACTAGACCAAAAAGGCGTTTCACAAACAGTGAGATTTCAAGTAAACATCCATCAAGAACATATTTTTCTTCACTACTTTGGCCTTGAAAACACTGTATTTTCCCATTTTCTATATGATACTTAATATTATGCAGTGTCAGTCACACCATATTATGGCATTTTATATAGCAGGTCTGTGCGAACTGCCACGTTCAGAGATACCTGATATTTTGCCAAATCATTTGGCACATCTCATTTTCATTAATTTGAGTTACTTGTGGATCTTTTCAAAAGAGAGACATAATTATTGGCAACCATTCAAAAAATGGCAGAGAATCTACTGAGTGCTTTCCTGGCTTTCTTGTCCATCTATAAACTGCAAGATAGACAGATTTCCCTAAAACAATATAACTGTATGTCAGATTAATACATGTGCAACTCTAGCTTACATTTACTCTCTTGAGGAAATGCTCTGCAATTCTTCCTTACAGCGAATAGTACTTCATTTTACAGTTTCCCTAAAGACAGCTCATAATCACTGTTATTAGGAATACCAGATTCCAACCCTGAGGCTGAGATTATATAATACTTGTTAATTGATTCAAGTATTAATTCAACACCAAATATCTTACATTCTTTCAAACATTTAATTCTAACAGTAACTCTATACCAACTACAGTACTTAAAGCATTCTTTACATTCAACTATAGATGAACTATCCCTTTACTATTACACACATCTATTTTATTATCAACTTAACACATTGCATGTAGGAGCACAATCGGTAATCAGTGCCAAAGTAATGGTTCAGGTTAAGTTCTGGTTATGCAAAGAAGCAAATCCTTGAAAAGGCCATGGGTAGTGACAGCAAAAACACAAATCACAATACATATATCATAACACTGGTCAACACTGAGAGTGTTTTAGGGGATGAAAGATGTCTGGAAAAACAAAGCAGGGAGCATTTTTCTACGTAGAAAAACCTTGCAATGGGAAACTGCAGAGGGAACTGTCAACTAAGTTCAGCAACAAAAAGCATATGAAATAAGACTGGAAGAGCATTAATTTCAAAGTAGAAGAATACACAGTCTTCACCTAGTTGCAAAACATGCTTCTATGCACAGAGAAAAGCTGCAAAACAGTACTGGTTCAAAAGTAAATAGACTAGAAGCTTAAGATTTGTAGCGAATTCACACTGAAAAAATGTGTGGGCCAAGAAGACAGACCGAGAACTGAAGTCTGATGGATCTGACAGACTGTGTTTGGGGGATATAAAGAAAGCCTGCAGATGCCTGCAGACTCACCCAAGGGTAGCCAGTGGGATCCTAGACTGAAATGCCAACATACTAGTGCCCACATGTGAAATACAAGCCCCTAAGCAGAGAAGACTTGACATTTTCAGGTTTCTTTGCATAACTGTTTTCATATGGTTTTCTAATTTAAAAGCCTTGGGTTCAGTAAACCACAATAATTAAAAACAAGGCATAATAGATAATCTATATAGTTAAGTCAAAATTGTAGTTTATTCTCCAAATAAAGGTCAAATCCAAAGACCCTCTGAAAGGATTAATAAGAGTATCTGCAAACTGCAAGCATATAAAAAGAAACGTATGTGGTATTCGATCACAACAGCAGAAGCTGGACATTTAGTGTATATTTGCAGAGACACTAGGAAAACTGAGGCTGCAAACCTAATTCCCATCTTGAAGGAGGTGTGGTAAAAGCTTTTCTCAGTCAGAGAATGAGAACAGTTTGAGACAGAACAAGCAGCTTCCCCTGTGATCCGCCAAATAATGAAAAATTATTTCAAATGAGAATATGATAATATTTTAGCCTGTGTGTGAGAGCAAATCTGTAAGTGTTATAAGGCAGATAAAGGTTACCCTAAATCTAATCTCTATTTAGGGCTCTACCAGCCCCAGAGAGTCAAATGTAAGAAGTTTGAAAGCAAACCCCAAACCTACATGGTCTCATGGACTGTTAAAAAGGCATTTTGCTGTTAGATACAGCTGTCACCTGTTTAAGATGAACAAGGAGTAGCCTATAAAGCAGAAGGAAAAAGAGAGAAGCAGAAGTCAGATTTATGAGAGAAAAGGAACAGCATATCTGTTGGAAGCAACAGAACCATTCCTTTAATTCTTGGTCAGAAGCAGGCCAACACAGGACTCAAGAGTTGACAAAACTCGCAGTCCTATATCCTCCCCACTCTTCAACACTGTTTGACTAAGAATATGAATTGTCTTTTAACTTTTTCACTTGGAGACTAGCAAGTGTGTCAAGACGGGAGAAATTTAGCTTAATGTATATGAACAGTGAGCATACTAGAACAATACTTTTTCTAGCTACTCCAGCTACCCAGCCTTTTATCTGCATAAGCTGTGTTCATCAAAAAAAAAAAAAAAAAAAAGCCACCAATAACTTTCATTCAGTGAAAACTTCTGAGATGTGAAATACAATTTAATCCCAAATTATATAATACTAATTCTTTAATATTTTTAAGACACTTATTTCATTAAGGTTATAATATATCCACTGTAATTCCAATGCTCCATTTTGAGGAAAAAAAAACCAAACAATTTTTCTTAGACTCATAGAATAGGTAGCGTTGGAAAGGACCTTAAGATCATCAAGATCCAACCCCCCTGCCATGGGCAGGCACACCTCACACTAAACCATGCCACCCAAGGCTCTGTCCAACCTGGCCTTGAACACCGTCAGGGATGGAGCATTCACAACTTCCTTGGGCAACCCATTCCAGTGCCTCACGACCCTCACTGTAAAGAACTTCCTCCTTATGTCTAACCTGAACTTCCCCTGTTTAAGTTTGAATCCATTACCCCTTGTCCTATCACTACAGTTCCTAATGAAGAGTCCCTCCCCAACATCCTTATAAGCCCCCTTCAGATACTGGAAGGCCGCTATGAGGTCATCACACAGCCTTCTCTTCTCCAGGCTGAACTGCTTCAACTTTCTCAGCATGTCTTCATACAGGAGGTGCTCCAGTCCCCTGATCATCATCATGGCCCTCTTCTGGACTTGTTCCAACAGTTCCATGTCCTTTTTATGTTGAGGACACCAGAACTGTACACAATACTCCAAGTGTGGTCTCACGAGAGCAGAGTAGACTGGCAGGATCACCTCCTTCAACCTGCTGGTCATGTTCCTTTTGATGCAGCCCACGATGCGGTTGGCTTTCTGGGCTGTGAGCACACACTGCCGACCCATGTTCATTTTCTGATCAACCAACACCCCCAAGTCCTTCTCCACAGGGCTGCTCTGAATCTCTTCTCTGCCCAACCTGGAGCTGTGCCTGGAATCGCTCTGACGCAGGTGTAGGACCTTGCACT